>JABUQX010019875.1:20000-27492 GCA_015478945.1 Trachelipus rathkii
GGCAAAATTTAAAATATTTGGCAGACATCTTAAGACAAGAATATGGAAAGGCATCTTATACCAGATTTCATTTCTTCTGTTGAATACACAGCTAGATGCTTTAGGCCCATTAAATGAAAGTCAAAAGATTCACTTTTGCAAAGTCGCAATTCATCAGCCACCAATAGATCAGCGAAGCGACTGAAATATATTGCTCCGAGAATAACCTTTCTCAAAATTTTACCAGGATTAAAAAAAGGTATTTCTCTCCCAGTTAAAGGTTTTTTTACAACCTGAAGAGAAGAAAACAGTTTTCGACTTATGTTGGACTTGTATAGAAGTATAGGAGGCTGAGAGAGATTCAATTTTTAGGACTTCGTGCGTAGAATTAAAAGACGGTTAATCGATATACCAGATCCGCCTGGCGGATGATCGGTGATGAAAAGCAATTTTCGAAACTCCAGGCAAATTAACCTATTGGTTACCGGGAAAATCATTCAAAAACGTAAATGAAAGAAGGGATGGAGACAGATTACGAGAGAGAAAATCCTTAGGGGTATTTCGATGACAGAAATGAATTTAAATGGAATTGATGAGGAAAAGCTGTCTCAAATTTTCAAATGGCAGCTTTGTTAAAAGATGAGTTATAGAAGGCCAAATGAGTGGCCGGCACCCACGTAAGGTGTTCTGGGCCAAGAAGAAGAACTCGGAGGGAGACAGAGGAGTTGGAGTTAATTAAAATTTTTCATTATAGGGGACCCAAAAAAACAAGGGGGTGAAAGAAAAGGGCCATTTGGAAAAGGGTGGGGCCGGAAGGGTATGAGGAGAAAGGGTAAGGGAGGAGGTGAGACTCAATTACACTCCTCAAAGGAGGAGAGATGAGGGTAAAATCGAACAAATATTTTTCATAAGGAAAAGAGAAGAAGGCGGAAGATACGAGGGCATGGGTTCACACGAGTTTTAAGGGTTTGCTTGGAAGAAGATGTTCCCGCCCCAGGAGTTAATGAGAACATCCTTGTTTGCTTCTTTGTGAGACAGGTGGGGCATGCGACCCAAAGCATGGCCGCTTGTGCGGAAATTGCCTGCGTACTGCCGGATATGCTATGGCATACCATCGAAGCGGGGGTCACAGACCTAAATGTAGAGGTAGCACCGCCTGGAGACCGACCCCAGAAACCTTGCTGATGTTCACCCCATACAATAGCCAGATTGATATGGACAAAGGGATAAAGGCGAGAAATGCTAGTTTACACCCAGGAGCAGGCGAGGCCTAAGACTTTCTCAGAAAAGGAAGGGTGTACAAGGCTCCTGATGGAAGGTAAAGAACGAACGCGAGAGTATGACTGTGCGGCGAGAGGCCAGCCAAGAGGTTTGGAAGTGAATGGAGAAGGGTGAGGTTATGTTGATGGGAGGTTATGAAGAAAGGGAACATTCTCATCCTCAGGATAAAGATAGAGAATGAAAATTTTTAGGAATCGGCAAGGAGATGGAGAAGGTGAGAAACAGAAGTTTAAAGCTAGAGAGAGAAAGATGGAAGGAAAAGAGAAAAAGGAAAAGAAAGTTCGGGTACGAGGCAATCTTTTAGCGTGGGGACGACACTTTTATACGAATGTCTACCTTGCTCCATCTATGAGTAGTAAGGAGGCGAAAGACCAAAGTCTTGGTTTGACACTGGGAAGTAGCGTCAGATTGTCACCGCCCGCGCGGGCTCAAGCAATTGGGAAAAAGACGGGAACTTTAAAGATTAATGCCTCCGTAAGACCGATTTTAGGTACGAGGAGTGAACCAAAAACCAACGGGTACTGAAGGGTAGGAAATTACAGTTATAATCGCTTCGCCTGCATGAGGTAAACACTTACCTTAACCACCATGTCCAAGGTGAGTTGATTTAACGATTGGAGGAGAATATGCTGGGACATTTCTAGTTGGTTAGCAACGTTTTGGTCTAACTGATATTCCCAATGATACTGTTAAAGTGCTTTGTCGTGGGGCGGGTAACCGAGCCTATCATGGAGGGTTAGAGAGATAATCCATTCCGATCTTTGCCGATTCGCAAGGAATTTATTTGGTGAGAGAATTTTCTGATGGGAATCTTAAGAGGATAAGAGACTTCAGAAAAAGTGAGGAGCAGTTTACCCCAGGTCCGAGGACCTAGAGGGGGGAGAACTAAGGATTCAAACCAAATTTTCGCCAAAACAACCCGACGTGCTGCGGATAAGCATTCTTTTTCCTAAGAAGGCCGCTTTGCCAGTTAAAAACGTAGCGGCAACCCGCGAGACCAAGGCATCTTTTTTTGCCTATAAAAGAATGGGCGCGCCTTGCCAGTTAAAAAACGTACGCTCAACGCGGACAAGCGATCTTTCGCATAGAGGAGGCCGTCTTGTCAGTTAGATATTTAATAACGCACACGCCGCGGTTGAACCTCGTTCCTATCGGAAGGAAGGTCGATCTGTCTGTTTCCCAAAGGGGGGGGACAGCCTTCCGTCAGCGCTAAATTTCGCATGGGCAGCAAGTGGCCTTAGGACAGGAAAGAAGAGGATTAGGGAAATTGGCTGTGGACGGAGAAGCTCAGGTTGGAGCCAGATCAAGCGGTGAAAAGGAGGGACAGGGTGGAACTTTGATCACTCCCCCCTCAACTCATCACAGCGCTGATTCCCGAGGGGCCAGACCCAGACTCAAGCACACTCCCTCAGATTTGGAAGAAAATTTGGACCAATTCGAAGATTTGAAGTTTTGGAGAGCGATGACCATGAAGGAGATGGCCATCTGATGATGGTATGGAAAAAATTAAAGGTAAATTTGAAGTAATTGAGAAGACTGTTTTACCTAGTCAATCATGCGGATACCTAAAACTTCCGACCTGAAAACTCCAAGAATGATTATGAGCCTGGAGCGGAAGGTGTCAATGACAGCCAGCTTTCACCAGTGGGACCATGTATGTAGGCCAAATATCAATCTAGCCCAGTGAGGGATAACTACGGTTGATCCTCAGTTATATCAATTGTGAGTGACCAATTGATTTGGCCTGCACAAAGGTCTGCGACGCATTAGGGAGAGGTATCCGGATTATTAGCAAACAGACTTGGTAAGAAGGCGCGAGGGGACGGGATTAGAGGACACAGATTGTAAGCTTCTCTGGCAATGTAACTACGCTGCTCAATAAGGGTCTACGAAGGACAGAGTTTAAAGGCGAGTTTGGTTACAAAGAAATATGCGAATAGAGAAGATGTCCAAAGAAGATGCAGAAAACTGTCTTCTCTCTCGAAAAGCCAGAGTACATGGAGGAACTGTTAGAGCTCCTCATGGCACTACCATGACGTGGATTGCACTGATGCATGATGCGTGGTTGGTCCCAGTTTGTCCGCGGTTTTTCAGTAAATTTAAGATGTCGAGCCCGTGTACCTCGATGCGCCGAAAAGTATTTTTCGGAAACAATACGGTGATTACCGCACCCCGGTATTGCAGGACATCGATGATTTCACCGAGTCTGCACTGGAGAAAAAGGGGTACATCAAAAGCAGGCGTACAGCCCCCACGTCGTCACCGCCTACTCGTTGGTGGGCAAAAGAAAAATAGTACGGAAACCAAGGTCCGTGTGTTTCTGGATACAGGTACCTCAACTCCCACAGCGTCCAGGACGTGTTCCCTTTGCCTTCTATCGACGGAGGATTGTTAGCCATCCCTAGGGGGCAATCACAGTGTTTACCCAGGTAGACTGCTCGACGCGATACAATGCCTTGGAGATGAGTGAAGAAGAAGAAGAAAGCTGATGGCGTTTAGGACCAGGAAGGGCCTTTTGTGCCACCCCGTTTTGAATGTTCGGTCCATAAGAAGCTCAAGGCACTTTATCGGCCTCGCCACGATGACAAATGTCGTTAAGTCATCTGCGTAGGCCCGTAGCACAAGTCTATTCTAGACCGTGAACGTATTGATCCTTGGGCAGGACGTGGCGGACCTTTGAAAATTTTGGAAGAAAGTGCTCACTTGCTTTTAGAGAAAATAAGCTGGAGAATAAAATTGATCTAAGTGGTAGCTTGATTTCTCCAATCAGCTGGTTATGTACAAATGGGTTCAATGATAGCGAAGAGATTTGGAATTAGTCCAGATCCAGCCAAGCGTGAGAAACAATGAAGATTTATGTCCCTCCACGAATGTGGAAGGAGACACAGAGCTTTGCTCGGTTTTCTTTCAGTTATTTTCGGCTTCCTCATAAAGACTTCGCCGCGGTGAGCACAACCTTTGTATGATCTGATGAGAAAGGAAAGGTTGTCCCTTTTCCTCTGGACGAGAAACACAACAACAAGCTTTCGGACTCACTTGAAAGAGTATTAACTAGTGATAATGGCATAGCCACATTAAACTAACTTTTCCCGATCATACAGCAAGGAAATTCTTCTGACATAACAGATGCCCAGTAATTTTCGGGAAATCGGGAGGAGTGTTGATAATATTGTACCAGTTGGACAGATGAAGGGAAAGAAGAAGCCCTGTATCTTTTCGTGGTCCCGGACACTCAGGAGTGGCTGGCTGAGTGCTAAACTATGAATACGATCGAGAAGGAATGTGTTTAGCCGTGGTGTTGCTGCTGCAAAAGTTTAAAGAACACCATCTTCGCTATAAGTAACTATCATAACCGACAACCAAACCTCTCATGCTTTGTAATTTGTTTTTAGAAATAAAAGGCAGACTGGCCGGTTTAGCTCCGGTGGCGAATCTCGTAGTAAACAGTATTCTCAACCCACCATGGGTGTATAGAGAGGAAAGGAATAACGTCCGCCCCAGACTATCTGAGTAGGCGATCGGTCAGTCTAATGGTTCCTGGTTAAAGACGTAGAAAGAACAGATCATAAGTTCCCTCAATGGACGATTTCGCTCTGAAGCTCAGGGAAAAATTTCATCAGAAGAAACAACAGAACATGTCCCCGTTGTAGTGGGGAGACATTGGTAAAATGGGGCAGAAAGAAGAATCCATTAATACACACACCCACACATTCTTAATAAAAGGGCAATCTTACATTACGCCTGCGGCAGCAAAAACCTTATTCTCCTGTACATTGTTCCGGATAGTATGACTTTACCAGTTGTGATAGTACATGCCACGATTTCACTAGGTAGCCGGGGCGCACAGGTGGTCAACAAAGAGACTTGAAAAGAGTGTTTTAGAAGAAAAAAGTACCATCCCTGGTATTCAAAAAAGTTGGTTAAGAATACTGCAGTCAAATTGTGTACTCATGCGCCAGAACTTAAGGGTCCTAGGGCCCCCTGTAGCAGAGAAATCGGATGCGCCAATTGCCCTAACACACCTTTTCTGTCACGCGTCACGTTGGACAGCATTTTGGGGAAATTGCGCTTCTTGTACATGATGTTACAGGAACCATAAACATCTTGAGTATTTCTCGGCGACGTCTTTAACACGATATTGTTGAAGTTAGGTGCCTTGCAAAGACCTAGAACTGGAAGTGAAGGAGTTGTGCCAGAGGCATGTGCAGGAGAGGGTCATATGTAGGCAGTAGTGGTGTCCTCAACCTGCTGGTGTGTCTGATAATGCCTTGGTGAAAATTTAACGAGCCAGGTTATTTAAAGACTATGAAGGCAAATGGAGGAGTAAAGAAGATAGAGATGTATGCCTGTACAAAGCTTCCCAAAAATTGGTGTCGTCGAAGATAAATTGCTGGCATGAGCCTCGAATCTTTCGTTGCGGCGCTACGAGTTGAATTGCAAATCATCACGAGAGACTGGGAAAATACCTGAGCTTGCCTCCAAAATCGCTATCAATTCGCGCGTAGTAAAGTCGATCATATAGGGGCTTCACCCCCATTCTTGTTTACATGGTTACATAAAGAGCGCTCCCTTACAGAGATGCTCTGATTATTGTAATCCACCATTGTGAAGATAAACCGAGAAAAAATAATGGGTTCAATTTCGGATGAGTGACACGATAGTTGGAAAGGAGTCGATTATATAAGAGATTTGGCAGAGAGAAGTAAGAGAAGCGGAAACCACAAAAAGTCTTCTGAGCAACACATAAAAGGGCCAAGCAAAGAGAGTTCAAAATAGGAGACTACGTCTTCGTTAGAGCCGTTAAACCGCCCCATCAAAGTTCGAAGCTATGTCCCAAGTTTGAAGGGCCATATATTGTCCGATGTTTAAGGGGGACCTAATAAACTGATGTTGTATTGTTTAGAGTCAGGATCCGAACCTTCCCCGTTCATGTGGCAACGCAAGGTGATCCCAGCCAGAAAAAGAGTTCACCGAGTCACAATTTTGACTTTATAGAATGATTGAAGTTTTGGAATCCCCAGCGTGGAGAAATGTTAAGCTCCAAAAAACAAAAAAGGGAAAGAATTGAGGAAAGACAACAGGGAGTAAGCGACCAAAAGTCCCTTCTGGGTGGAAAAGAAGAGAAGACGGAAGAGGAGAAGAGGAGGAAAAGAGGAAGGCTGAAAGTTGAAGAGGGACGTGAAGAAGAAGAAGAAGATGAAGTAGTAGATGAAGTTGGAAGAACTTCCTCCTCCCACGAATCAAATGTCTTCCAATATTTCTTTCCAAATTTCCCGTAACGTCCACAATTTCAGGCCCGGACACAGCTAGTTTTCAACCCCCCTCCCACACTCTCAAATCCACAAGAATTACTACAACTCTTACTCTATCCCTCGCATCCTCAAGCCGGTACCAAGTGGTTACGAATTCCTGAGAGCCATCCGTCCTCCTAGTGCAACAAAACCGACCCGAGTTGGAACTCCGTAAGAGAAAGTAAAGCCCGTGGAAAGAAAGAAGATTTAGCAAATGAGAGTTGTAGATAAAAAAGAAAGGAGTATCAGGAGTTGTACCTCGCCGGTAAAGAGGCCCGTCCAGGCAGTGAATTCAAGTGTTCCAGCTCCAAAAATTGAACTTCCCTAAGACCTCCCTTTCCAGCCCTGCGGTTCGGAGAATAAGAGGTTCGACCGTCTTTATCCCCAACTTTAGATTTCCTCTAAGAAAAACCCCTGTTCGAGAAATTTCTCGAGGAGCCAGCCACTCACGAAGGTGAGGTGTATGGAGCTTATGGTGGTGGAGCACCTCCAAGAACAAATTCCCCAGTGAAATCTCCAAACTTCCCCAGTGAAAAGATGGCCGTTTTCCCATTCCCACTGTTGTAGAATCACCCCAGGGAATTCATCAGAGATGACAGGAAGAAAGATCGCATCTTACAAAACCACCATTAACTTGGTTTACTTGGTTCCCCAGAGATTCTACACCCTATGGTTAACAAGAAGTTGCAAACGTGAGGATAGAAGGACAAAGCTTTACAGCAAACAGCCCGACGGCAAGAGACAACACGGAGGACGTTAGCTCGAAGACTCCTGTCCAGCCTCCATCTGTCGAATTGGATTTGAAACACCGACGAGTCCGTTGGAGGAAGACTTGGGTAGATTTGCCTCTCTGGTTACTAGTTCATTCCCATTTTGTATATAGCGTTGTATTATCCTGAGAATTAAGAGAAAAAACTCTTTTAGTTTGTAGAATGGATTCT
>JABUQX010019876.1:0-15000 GCA_015478945.1 Trachelipus rathkii
TTAAATATATTTATATATATATATATATATATATATATATATATATATATATATATATATATATATATATATACTATATATATATATATATATATATATATATTAATATATATATATATATATATATATATATATATATATATATATATATATATATATATATATATATATATATATATATATATATATATATATATATATATATATATATATATATATATATATATATATATAATAATAATATATATATATATATATATAAAAATATATGTCTCTATCTCTATATATATATATATATATATATATATATATATATATATCGATATATATATATATATATATATATATATATATATATACAAGTGGTGAGGTCATTAACTAATTGGGCATATAATTAATCACTCACTTCTCGAATACAATTAATAATAAAAGATCAAGGTGTATCAAAGATGTTTGATGGTATTTCTTTATTAATATCCCTTCTTGTTAGTTTTGATCGCAGATCAATAATAGATAATTTTTATATTATATAATAAAATATGGATATTGCCATTGGCAATGCTCAAATAAACTTTTGTTATTATTCGATTCCACAATTATATAAGTTTTTAGAACGATTGGCAGGGGGGGAGAAGATACTCCATGATCCTGCTAAGATAGCTATTCACCATTCTCTATGTTTTTATCTTATTACATCACTTATGATCAATACAGCGTATCAAATATGACACTTACAAGCGATCTTATTATAGAGACATTAATTGATTATTAACACCTTTAATTTAAATATAAAATAATATACAGAGCGTGCCAGGGCCATGCCCTGGACACGTCTTAATGGCACAGATGTCGGTGGCCGAACTGTCCTTCCTCCTCGGTCTCATATAGAACCGGGTAGGAGAAAGACGTCCTATTGGTTGTTTCAATTTGAAATAACATAAAAAAGAATAAAAATAGTAATGCGTGATCTTATAAGATGTAGGCAATTTTACCTTACATAACTAAATACACATAACTTTCACAGATGCCTGGTTTATAACAATCTTTCTCATAATAGCTTTTGCCTCAAAATGAGTTCTAGCTTTTATATTATAATAAAGATTTTAAAAGCATTATTTTATAGTACTGTATTCAGTACATGGTGGCCCTACAAGTGCCTGTAACCCAGCTTTTAATTATAATAATTTATAATATTCTTTTACTCTAAAAAGATTAAGGTTTTCATCAACTATTTTAAAAAATATCAAAGTTGGTAGAAATATTCCGTAGAATTTATCTCATTTTTAGAGACATTTCCTCCAATTTTTTTTTAAAAATCCTAGGACTTACGCCTACAGAACTGCATCTACCCGAATGACGTCAGAGTCAGATGTCTATTTGGGAAAGGATATAACTCCTCCCTTCTCTCATATGGTATAATGAACGAAAGTTTTATTTCTTTTCGTTCTTTTAGATAATTTTTAGTGTGCTTTCAGATTAATTCGAACAATATATAACTATTCGACACCATAAAACATCATAACAATAAATTTACGCAGATAAATCTTCTTAATGACATAAAATAAATTTAAATATTATTAGATACCAACCATAGCACAAAAATGTTTTAACATTCTCAATCAAAGATTAACCTTAAAGTTTTTACCAAATAAATTTTATTATCCTAAAAACAATTACAAATTTCCTTTCTCAAAAAGGAATATTTCTTATATCATCTAACGGTCACTTTTACAAGGCCACTTTACACGAAATTTTAAAATATAAATTTTTGTTACTCTTAATTCTATTACATTTCCTTCTCTAAAAGAGAAAGTTTTATTACCTTCTAATCACGGAAAATCTTTCGAAGCCTGTGTTACAAATATTTCTGTTACACATTTTAACCTCCTGTTCCCTCCAGATTTTGGGGGAATGGGAGAGAGAATGATGGGGGATGCCCTCATCTTTATACATTGTAAAAGTTTATTTCCCTATACACAAGACTCTTATAATTATTATATGACAAAAAAGAAATCTATCCGATTTTCCATTATTTATAACATTATTATGCCGACGAGTTACAATATATTTTAATTACTTTTAATAAAACAAATAATTGCAAAATTAAATCTGCACTTTAAAAATACCTTTGTTGATAGAAACCAAACCATATTTGAGAGTTTATAGACTTCGCTGACCGTCCGTACGAGCATTTGAGATCTTTAGCAGCCAGGCAATTTTTAAACCTTATTTAGTCTCAGAATAGAGGCGAATTTGAATTTTTGGGGTATTCTGTACTTCCCAAGTTTATTTAGGCCTCTTTTTCATTATTGTGAGACTTTAGTTTTTTTCGTTGTTGTTATTGTTTTTTAGGCTCGCTTGTTCTTGAATTTCAAATTTTAAACGAGAGCTTCTTTTGAGGTGCTTTTGGTGGGGTTCAGAGGTGGGGAGTTCTTCTTGTTTCTACCCAACCCCCAAATAGCAGGTTGAAGCTAAATTGTATCGGAATTCGCTAGAAGATTTTTTTTGAAAGGCGCGTTGATTTTCTGTTTTTTGAAATGACTTTTTTTACTGGATAACGACCTTTTTATTTTCTTTTTTTTAAAAAAGAAACTTTCTTCAGGTTATCACTTACGTTTTTAGTATTATCAATATTGCCCCTCAAGATTTACTTATTTAATAAATTCCCTTGGGTAGTTATTACTGAACACTTTCATTATCACAGCGTTATTTATTATTATTATTTTCTTTTTCATTATTATTATTATTATTATTATTATTATTATTATTATTATTATTATTATTATTATTATTATTATTATTATTATTATTATTATTATTATTATTATTATTTACATTACTATCCATTCATTATTCATTACCATCACCCCGACCCCCATTCCCTATATCCCCAAACGATGCTAAATGATCGAATGGGGTCGGGTGCTGGGGGGGTTCGAAGCGCAAGAGTAGGGGGGGAAGAGGGGGGGGGGCGAGCTTAAATATTTAAACTAATATGGGACCATATAAATAAAAATTAATACGATGTAAAATCAACCAATAACAATTAATAAATAAGAAGGAGATCGAAGGGTGGTGAGGTGCGAAGGAGAGGTGGGAGTGTGGGGATTGGGGGTGCTGTTGGATTAGGTTAAGTGGTCTGTGGGGTGGAGGGTGTTTGGAAGGGAGGTCGACGAGGGGTAAGTGAGGGGATTTTAATTTTTAATTATTATATTATATTAAAATATTGGATATTTGGTCCATTTTTGGCATTGCTCATGTTGCATCTCGTCATTCGTTATCTCCGATTTCCATCAATTTATGTAATGTTTTTATAAGCAATGATGGGTTAGGGTAGAGAAAATTTTCTTTCTTTGATTCCTGCTAATGTAAGCCTATTTCCACTAATTTCTCTATGTTTATTTTTTTATCTAGTTACATATCACTTAATAAACAATCCTCTACACCGTGCTAACCCAACACTACCTGACCACTCCCTACACCGCGGATCCTTATTATACCCGCAAGACACTCTCATTCTGATTCATCCTACACCACTTTTAATCTCTCACACTATAAAATAAATAATACAGAGCGTCGAGCCAGGGAGCATAGCCAATGGAACCGTACTAACGGGCAAGATGGCACGAGCTCGCGCCCCGAGCGAACCTGCCCTCCTTCCCCTACCTTCAGTCTAATATAGACGGGTTACAGGAGAAAGACGTCCTATTTAGAGTATTTGTTTCAAAATGCAAATAACAAGGAAAGGAGGAGAAGTAGAAGAGATGAGGGGTTATGATCGTAGATCTTATAAGAATGTAAGGCAATTATTACCTATACAATAACTAATACAAAACTTTACACAAGAGTACTGTTTAAACAATATGCTGCGCATGAGTAGCGTGTTGCTCTAGAGGAATGGGAGTTCGTAGAATGAGTATAGTTGGATGTAATGGAGGAAGCCATTTTGGAAAGGCATTATTTTGGATGGAGGTGACTGGGTGTTTCGAGTAGGATAGTAGTGATAGGGAGGGCCCACTATCACTATCCTTACTTATTATTTATTGTATTATAAGTATATGAGTGGGTTCCAAGGAATAAATAAAAAAGGTAGGTGATGGAAGTTTTATAATTAATTATATTATATTTTTATAATTATATTAATATCATATATTATTTAATAATTTATATAAATATATATTATTATATTATATATATATATATATATAATATTTAATAATATTTGATATTAGTATAAAGGTAAGTAAGGGGGTAGGGGTTGAGGAGGGTAGGGGCCTTAACTCCTATTAATCCATCCCACCCTACTACTATCCCATCACTTTACCACTACTCTCCAACCCTCCAATCACCTTATACCCACTATCTCCATTCACCCCCTACTCACCCCCCTACCCCCTACATAAATAAAATATATAAATAAGAATATAAAATTATATTATATTAAAGATCCTCAGTTTAGGCTCTTAATATTGATATATTTATATATTTATATAAAGATAAATTTCGCTTATTTTATATTAATTATATATATAATATATATATATATTAATATATATTATATAGATATATATACTATATATTTATATATATATATAATTAACTCAAAATTGAATTGCAAAAATAATTAGATTTGATCATTTTTTAAAATCTTTATATATTAATATATTATATATATATCTATCTATACTACATCTATAAAATATATATACCAATAGAAGAAATAATACAAATAAAAGGTTGGGAGGATACGCGCACAACCGCCTCTGACCCTTACTCAAGCACTACCCCTCACAGCACCCCCAATAATATGATAATAATTAATAATATATTGTTTTGTATATTATTGTTAATTAAATTATAACATAAAAATAAATAAAAATAAAATTTAATACTCATTTTATATATTATATATATATATTTATTATATTTTAATAATATATATATATATATATTATATATTTAATATTATATATTAATTTTATTTATATATATATCTATACCGTATATATAGTATATATATTATATATTATTATATTATATATTATATATATATATATATTATTATTATATATTATATTTTATATACTACTATAACCTTATAATTTATACTATCTATACTATACTACTATATATATTGTTTGTTCATTCCCCAACTCTATTATCTCATTCCACCATTATTCTTCATCCTCATTACTCCTCTAACTTATTATTTATTAAATATAAATATTAAATATATTATTATAAATATAATTATTATATTATTTTTATTATTTATTTATTATTATATTATTTATTTTTATTATTTCGTCCTCGGTTAATCTTCAGAGTATTCTTTGGCTTCACGAATATTATTTTATATTTTATACTATTTACTTAAATTATTTGTTATTTTATATGTTTATGATATATTTTTATATATATATTATATATTATTATATATATATATATATTATTTTATATATTATATATATATTATAATATATAATATATATATATATATATGTATATATATTATTATATTATTATATTAATATAATAATATATATAATATATATAATATAAATATAATATAAATATATTATATTATATATATATATATATATATTATATAATATATATATATTTATTATATATATATTATATATATAATTATATTACATATATATAAATATATTATATTATATTATATATATATATATATTATATAATTAATATATATATAATATTTTATATATAAATATATTATATAATAATATAATATATATATATATAATAATAATATATATAATATATATATATTTTATATTTTTTATATTTTATTTATTTATTATATTATATTATATTATATATATATATACATATATACGAAATGCATACGAAGATATACGAAAGTCGGTTTCGTGGTTGGTGTATACTAATATTTAAAAATTTGAAACATAGTAGATGATGTTTTTTACTGCGTGCCCTCTAATAATAGAGTTCGGGCATGGGGTTCATAATATCTCCTGTGAGCGGTAAAATGCCCATATTCTCACTTGTCTTAACAATGAGTTGGTGTATCTTACTGACTACATTAATAGCTGAGCCTATCACGTGAAAATTTATAAATGAAGAGAGAGCGCAGTGTTTAGGGCATTTGTCAATTTGACTTAACATACTAATTATAGTGATATTGAACGTGAAGATTTAGTTAGCTTAATTTTATGGAAAAGTATTTTGTAAGGTTAATGAAAATTTCCTTTTTTTGAGTCTGGAACTCGAATTATGTTAAAAATGGATTTTAATTTATAAAATCTTGCTTTATGCTGTAAAAACTATGGTTTTTGGTTGGCAAATGGAGTTAGAAATCTATTTGCAGTAAAAAGTGCTTTATTTTAGGCAAATTGGGAAAACATTTGAATTGAGGAATTTATTTAAGGAATGGAATTCATGGTAAGTAGCAATAAAGAAAACAAGACAAATTAGCAATAAAATAGAAAGACAAGAGATAGGCTCAGTGAATTGAAATTTTAATACTGATGAGTTTGCAACTAAATTATGTTTGGATAAGGTAATAAAAGTAAAGTTTAAAAGTATTTTCAAAGCTTCACAAATAATGGGTTATATATAAATGAATAAATTAGAAAGCTACTTAACACATTTAGCTTAGTAATTATATATATGTATAGTATATATATATAAAACATTTCTACAAAAGAAAAATAATCAATAAGTTGAATATACTTACCTCTACTAGAGGTAATAATTTTGTTTGATAAATATAGTACTCACTCTATCATTACAGGCTAAACTCCTTCACAAAATGCGACAAATTCTTCCTCTACTTCATTCTCTACTCGAAACAGCGGCAATTAGGTATTTGTTTTCTCATTTGAATGTATGTTTGTTTTTAAGAAAGGTGAGATTTAGACGTTTAAGCTGCGCAAACGGAATTCCTAATATTTTTTGTAATTTATTTTGGGCTAGGTAGAGGGGACATAAGCTTAAAGCAGACAATTAGGGAAGAATCCCATTAATAAAGAATAAAAGTTGTTATGAAACCATAATTAAAGCCAAAAAAGAAAAGTGGTGTACATTGCCGGCTAAGGATTAATACAACATAATGAAGTGTTTTGTGGGTGGGTTCAATAATTAACGTAAATCATTGTGTTTCTTATATTATTTATATTTTTCTAGTTTCATGTAATGTGTGATTTTGTAAGTTTATTTTTATTTGTGTTATTATATATGTTGATATAAGAAAATTCTGTTATCAAAATATACTAAATTTTGGTAATTTAATATAATTTATTGTTTGATAATTTTTTTATATGCATTCATTAATGGTCCATAGCGATTTATGGTATGTATTTTACTATTTTGCATAATGGCGTTAGCTAGCGGAAGTAATAGGACGTTATATGGCAAATTTGGGGTCTTTGTGATCTTTGAAGAGACAAAACTAGACTGCCCTTAAAAGGCATCTCTTTGGTTCTTTTATTTTCATATATACATAATTTAAAAATTTGTTTTGTTTAAAATTAGGATATATCGATATTGATTCATTGAGGTTTTCCGACGCACTTCAATTTCATAATCCAAAAAAATGAGAATGTAATTTTTTTAAATTATTAAATTTGACACTAATATTTTGCGCTATTATTATAAAAGACAAAGATGCGTCAATTTTTCCTGAGAAGCTTTATATATTGTCACACAAAAAATGGCAATTGCCAGATATTAATACTAGAAGTATAAACAAGTTATAATAATAATAATAGTTCTTTGAATATCATTTTGAATGAGAAAAACCAATTGCATTTTTAAGCCCCTCTGCACTCTACAATTAGTTTTTTTTTGCACTCAAATAGTTTTAATTATGACAAAAAAAGTAGAAGAATTAAAGTTACCTTGAAAACTATTATCTATATAATGAATTAAAAAGATTTAATAAGATATAGTAGATAAGATAATAAGACCACCAAGTTAGTGGTCAATCAAAAAGGTAAATTAAGAACAGAGACAACAACTTACAAGATATTCATTTATATCACAATACCTATTAATTTATGCGATTAATTTGATTTTTTTTTTCTGTTCCATCGATATTCAGCATTAATATTTTGTCTGAGCTAATATACTATATTTGGAGGGGGTGTGGAAGAAAAGAATACTAAACACTTTAAATAAAATTAAGAATCAAATTAATAACTTCCATAACTCAATCATTTTATGACCTCTGAGAGGCACGAGAAAAAATATTTAAAAGAAATTTTTTTTTTGAGGGATTTTTCACACAAAAAAAAAAAAAATAAAAAAATATTCAAAAAAATATATAAAAAATAAAGTTTTAACTTCCCTCTCAATTAACTATTACAATTAGATTTCCAAAATATTTCCATAATTGAGGAGATTTGATTAAAAGAGGAAAAAAGTATCAATTCGAACTTATATTAAATACTCTGACCACCATTTAGAATAAAATTCAAGAGAAATTAGATCAAAGATATATATTTTTTCACAATATATATAATCCCCTCCTATTGCTATGTAGCCTATTATTTCTTTTTTAGGTGGTGAGGTTATATTTCACAACAAATAAAAAGATAAAACAGAAAGAGTGAAAGTCCCAATAGAAACAAAAAAGGAGGGAAAAACAAGTCCACTGGGATTGGTATTAGAAATAGTACCGAGATTAGGGTATTTATATCTGGGTATAGTAGATTTTGGTAGTATTTTGGGACCATATGGAAAGGAACACTTACTTTCTAAGTTTGTAAGGTCATTAAACGGAATAGCAAATTCACTTACAAACAAGCATAAATTATAGAACGACCGGTATAAGAGAAATCAAAAGACAATAAAGTTCACTAAAGAAAATTATCTGATAGATACTGTAAAGAGGTAAGAAGTTTTAAGATATACTCGAAGCTTCATATAGTTATTCTTAAGAAATCACAAGTCGTGATACAGACACTTTTCAAGAAGAATATATTTGTCTGAAACAGACCCCAAATGTAATAGTAAACACAAACAAAGTAACCATCTGGACCAAGTCTTCAGAGAGAAGATAATACCAAGATTTATTCATGTTTATATTTGTTGGTTTTTTTTATCTTTGGGTTTTAAGAAATTTAAAGGAAATTAGAAATGAGATAAAATGTTTATAAATCTTACAGTTAAGGATAAATTCGAAAAATTTAGAAAGAACGTGGGTTTAAGCGACAGGTCGTTAGTTAGAAGGTTGAGAGGGGTTCTCTTATTTAGTCACGGGCTAAATGAATCTCTTACCATCAAGAAGAGAAGGTTGAAGTTGATAGACATAGACAGAATAGATTACCAAGGCATAGTGCAAGCTCGGAAGCACAAATTTTGTGAATCACAGGAGGAAAACCATTAGATTCATAGGCCTTCTTCCCATTAAGCTCAGAGAGTAAAGAAAGGACACAATTAGAATAAATTACAATATTAGCCTAAATAAGTTAGAGGGTATTGGAGAAGAGACAATAGGACAAGATTCATCTTATATGGAATAAGAGGTAATGATTTGAGCGAAAAGTTCGGGTAAATTTTAGCGGAAGGTAAAACGGTGATTGTGCCGTCGTAAGATATTAGAGGAAGAGAACATGAAGAGGAAAAGTTAGTTCACATTTTTTGCAAAAATGTCAGAATGAACATAGGGAAGCGGAACCAAAAAGATTATTGTATTTAATACAAACAAAAGAGCTTTAAGTGTCAAGAAGAATATATATTTTGCACGATTCCATAATGATATATAGGCACCATAAGTTTTTGATTTCGAAAAGGACTATAAATCCAGAAGGTAGCGTCCATTTATAAAATACCATGAAAACAAGAAGAATAAGTCAAAGTGTATTAGGTTTATTTAAAAGGAAATAATATGGAATGTGCGCATAAATATCAGATAGAATCATCTCATTTATGCGTTTTGATCGCCCTGAGGGGATCCACACCTTCAAATTAGTTAACATTCCAAGGTAAATTAAATAATTATGACCACAAATCCGACCAACTTTTGACACCAAAATGCCAAAAACTTTTCCTCTCTGCAATCAGAGTCTGAAGGAAGATTTGAAGAGATATAAACAATACAGATATTAGAAGGTAATTGAAAGAACCCAGAGGATGAAAGAGTTTAACTCTATAAAGAGAAAGATTGAAAGTAATGTAACTGGCAAACATATCGATTTCCTCTCTAAGATGATCAGAGATACAGGTAGGAAGCTGATCCATCTGCTCGTGGTCATTCTGGATAAAAAGTTGAAAGAAAGTTCATCGGTTGTTGTGTCTTGTGAATTAAAAAAAAATCCATTAGCTGTGATAAACATTAAAATCAACTAAATTATTATTTTCAGAAAAAGAAGTAAAGCAAAAAATAAGCTCTAATTTGGAGCTTAATTATTAGAATACTTTTGCACTGTCAGTAAAGTTAGGAGATAAATAAATAGAGTTAATAGACCAATCGAATTGATAATGGATTGGCAAAAGAACTTGAACTGGAAGGTGGAGTATTCAGAAGAATCCAAGATAAAAATGCTCGAACATCGTTGAACGCATATACACAACAACTACCTTTGAAAGAAAATTGAAGATAGAGATAGTTGGATGAAACAGAATAAGCTTCGCTGTCAGAAAGATACTTCAAAGCACTCATGATATTTCTAGTATATATATATATCTAAATAGTATATAATACAGAATAAAAGGTATAAGAGTCTAGAAGAATAGTAATATAGTAAGTATATATATATATAATATAGGTAAAGCTTCAGATCAGACATTAAACCTCGGAGTAATCCGTCATATGTAATTATTTAAAAACTATAATTAAACTAAAATAAAACGGGAATAAGATCAATGGACGTAGGGTAATGCTCATGGTGACAAATATTATACCTGTTACCTTGAAAAATGTAAAAAAAAAAAAAAATAAACTATATATATATATATCTCAAAACTACAATAGCTACAAGCGAAAAGGAATACATTTTTGGAATCCTGGTAAAATTTCACATAAGAAATTAAAATAATAATAATAAAAAGAAATATTGTTTTAATAAATATAGTAAAAAATGCGATGATATTAGAAGGGAGCTTATTGTGGTTACGATGAACCAGTTTCTATAGGGTTTCTCGAATAAAATAGAATAGAGTTCCTATCTCAAGACGGTTGCTATATTTTTGTTTTTTTTACTTATATAGGAGATCACACACGTCCCAAGGGGTTACCAAATCATCAAAAGATACTAACATCACCGACGACACTGATTGATAGAGAGGATAAGAGTAAAAGAGGGCTTATATGCGGGGTTCTCTCTGGCCCTTCCGGGGACACGGGGTAGGACTAATTCCCCCCCATCCGGGAGGGTCCCTGGATCCCCGCTCTTTGTATTTGGGTGTCGCGGAGGTTTCCTACCGCCCCTCCCCTACGGGTGACGGAAAACGTCCCCCTCTCTCAATGTCTCCCCGTCGGAACTCAGCGAGCCCCCTAGTGTCGTATAAGCAAAAATTTAATGAAAAGTCTATTTATTATTTGGTGCATTAATGTTTGCTTATGGTCTCGTCTTCTAAATATTGGCCTTCGTATATCTTATAATTACTATATTATTAACAATAATTTTTTATTATTATGTATTATTGTTTACACATGTTGCGTTATTGTGTAAATGATGTTTATCTCAGATTCCGAAAAACACATTTTCGCGTATTTCGAGCACTGATATTTTTGTCGCTAGATTTGTATTTGTGATAAATTGTGTACTAATTTTTTATTTTTTTTTATGTTTTAAGTTTTTTTTTGTTTTTTCACAATGTCCAGAGACGAAAGGCATTGGAGACCAGAATTCGAGGCAGAGTATTCCGTTTTAAGCTGTAGCATTAATAGTTTTTTTAAGGATACAAATGATGAGAATAATCTGTGATATGCCAGGCGGCTATATATCATCTCATAAGTATTATTATAGTTTGGAGTCACGATCTTCTATAGAGCCGTTGGATACACACAAACGTGTTTTAAAGAGAAGAAGTAATTTCAGAAAACGTAGAAAAAGTTGGGAATAGAGTATGCGAACACGGTGTTATGTGCTAATAAAGAAATTATTCAGTACCAAATGTTATTTATCCTATAATTATCGAAATGCCTACAATTATTATAATTATTATAGATTTTTTCTCAACATACAGGTGTATATAAATTATATTATCTTATACATATGATTTTAAAAAAAATTTTATCTGAAAAGATATAAAAATAGACCGTATGATTGATACTAAAATAAAGCTTGCTAGAAGTACCACTAATTAACCACATACCACGCATAGAGCTATGCCCCAATTGCGGGGTGACGCTGCGTCATTCATTCAAAGTCACCGGACTGCTATGTGCTTTCGAGCGAGATTACGCACATGGAGATTTCATGGCCTTTTGTTTACATCTACCACAATAATATTATAATTACATTCAAGGGATCATCTAGAGTTCTAATAGTAGTGTTAAATCACTTAGTAAAATTATAGTAGTTCAATTAAATATTAATAACTACTAAGGAGGTTGCAAAAATAACTACTAGGATAGAATACAGCAGTAGTAGAATAAACAGGGAACTCTGACGTAAACTCATGATTAAGAGGTTAGCTTAAAGTAAAAGTTATAGTAGTATTTATCATCAAGGAATATTATTAATTTAAATACACATAGAAAGTATTAAAAGTTAGTAAGAAATTTAAGCCAAGGATAACTCTAACTAAGTTATTACTTCACAAACCATAGAAAGGGAAATACTCAAGGTTCTCATGTTTGATTATCTAATATAGGAATAAAGAATTTAGATTTGCATCAAGTTTATAATCACAGAAGGAAAATTTTCAGGGACCTTTAAATCGATTGAGAACTTCATGGAAAGTTTATTTATAAGTATTTATAGTATAAGCGTTGAAAATGTTGTAGAGCGGGGTTTGGAGCTGAGGTATGGGAAGTGCCTCAGGTTTGTGGATCCCGGAGTAAACGTGCAGCCTAATCGAGTGTGGGAAATTAAGAAAAAAGTGGAGTAAGTTGAATAATAAAGAGTGGTCTAGGGACGATGAGGGAGATGGTTAAGATGAGAGTAGTATAGTAGATGTAGTAGGATCGGGTTGTTCAATGAACGAGATTATGATTAGAGTCGGGTCTTGTATGAATGTGAGTAGGCGGGATAAATGAGGATCTGAAAAGGGAAGAGGTGGGGTTTATTTCATGAAAGAAAAAAGATTGGATGTGTCTACGGGTTGATCCAAGTAAACAAATGCTGAAAGATTAGAAGCACATTGGTCTCTCTTTGCGGAAAATTTAATGCGGTATCGATTTCGTCGGGCGTCGTGCTCGTAAACTAGAGTAGATGAAGGCTGAAGGGATAATGAGAGGTGATAGGTAAATTAAAGTTTATGTATAGGAATAAGAGGTGTGGGATTATAAGGTAAAAAAGTGTGCAAAATGGTGATAATATCCAGAATATAATTGGGATTTTAAAGTTGACATTGGGGTGAGAATTGAGGGGTTTTTTTATATGCGGCGTATGCACAAGAAATGGAGCATAATGGGAAAGGAGGAGAGAGAAAGATTTTGGAGTGATTTGAATGAATGTTGGGAAAATATTTTTCGAGGGTATAATGTATAAAAATATATTGATTTATTAGGAAGATTTGAATGCAGGAAGTGGGAATAAGAGAAGATTGGATAGAATTATAGGTTCATATTGGGGTAGAGGGAAAGAGTAATAGTAATGGGAGAAAGTAATGTTAGACGTTATTTATGTTTATAGATATAAGATTGATAGTTATGGGTAAATACTTTGAGGTTCTATGAAAGAGTGTAAATAATACAATAAGATATATATATATCACATGGAACCCATTAAATAGGTATGAATGCTGTATATCTATAGGTATTATTGTGATGTTATTAATAAAATAATAGTAAGGATAATATAAGAGAGGACTATGAATTACTTAGATAGTAAATATGTCTATCAGAGGGCAGTAAGAGGGTTATTCTGAATCACTATTCTTGTGGTTTGATCATAGGTTTAATAAGGGTATAGGGGAATATAGGTAAACGGTTATAGAGATAAGAGAAAAAAAGAGGAATAAATAGAAGTCATAAAGGTGATAAAATTTAGATTTAGAGACATATTGGTAAAATGAACGAGTTTTAGGAGGGTCTGGAGGATTTAGAGTGAGAGGGAGTAGAGAGTAAACGAAAGAAATTAATGTGATAGTGGAGGAGGAAGTGGAAGAGGATTTAATAGAACCAAATATTGTGAAGTAGAAGCCAGTAAGGTATATAGCGGAGTAAAAAATGTGATGAGCAAGTAGAAGGAAAGGAAGTGATAATGGTGGAGTTAGAGGAGGTGAAAAGTAGATTGGTTGATGTAAGTGAACAAGTAAGGAAGGTCGATGTGGGATAATGGTTGGGGATTGACTGGGTAGAGTAATGCTGAGGGAGGTGAAATATAGTGAGGGTTTGAGAGTGAGAGGAGAGCTAATAGGAGGGCCGGTTGGAGAGGGCGAAGTATGATAATGCAAATAGATGGAATTGGGTGTAGAAAAGAGTGAGCTAAGGGAGAAATTTTGTTGGAAACGGGAGTCTAAGAGTATTCGGATAAAGAAAGTAAATAAAAAAAGAAAGATATAAAGAGAGGGTTAGGAGCAAAGTGTGTAAGGGGGAGGGATTGGAGAGTGGAATTAATGGGTAGAGGGAGGAAAGGGTAGATAAAGATGCGGGGAAATATTTTATGAGGATTATTGAATGAAAATTGTGTGGGAGAGATGAGGGGATTTGTAAGAGGAGGGGAATCCGGGGGGTGAAAGAGGGAACGGGAAGATAGATATGAGAGAACAAAATGAGATCAGAAATTAAAAGCTGTCAGCGTTAATTCTACACACGCGAAAACAAAAGGAAAGTCCACGGTTCTAGATCGGTTGAGTATTGATGAAATTGTTCAAGAGGTGCGAGGCCAGAAAGGG
>JABUQX010019876.1:20000-25600 GCA_015478945.1 Trachelipus rathkii
ATTATACACTATATTTATTAATTACAGTTATAATATTAATCAATATAATTTCCTGAGTAATTTATACATAAAAGGGGTTGATTAAAAGTTAATGTGTCACCTATGTATAATATATATATAATACTAATATAATAATATATAAATATACACTTATAGAGATTTAGTATATAAACACGTATATAGTATATATTACGAATATAGATAAATATATATAATATATATATATATATCTCAGAAGGATAATCTATTTTATATATATATATATTAATACACTATATATTATATATACTATCATTAATATCATATATATATATATATACTATATTTATATATATAGTTACTTTATTATATATATGTAATATAAAATACTTAGAACCTGAGCGGCATTCTTTTGGTCGGAAATCGAAGTTCGTGAACCGAAAATTCGTAAAGGGAGGAGGGGTATCGTGAACCGAGGTTCCGCTTAATAATAATATATATATAATATATATATATATATATAATATATATTATATATATATCCCTAGTCATTATCGAGAATTATATCTTGTAAGGGTTTCCTATAAAATATATACTATATATATATATATATATTATAATATATATATACTTTTATAATATCTTTTTCATATTCCTTGTTAAATATATACTAATACATATATATATATGAGTTTCATGGTTCCAGAGAGTTTAGTTTTTTTTATTATTTTATTCAATATAATTATAAAATTTAACCATATAATTATAAATTCTCTAGGTAGGTGGAGAGTACAACTGGAATTAACAATATTGAGAATAACACATACAAAAAGTAATTGAGTAATGTGAAATCTCTGCTACTTTTTCAATGAGCACATACGGAGCGTAACGATTCTGTCATCATCAAAGCAGAATAGCTTCTATATATTATGCTCTATTGAGAGAAAAAAAATCTATTCTTTCAGAGTTACAACCCGAATAAACGGAGAAAAAAAGTTACGGAACCTAAAGTAGATTCATCTAGTTTCTAAAAGACGAGACTAGTTTTACTCTTGCTCAATATCGTCGATTCATATGAGGTTAGATTAATGATTTCTATCTTGCTCACTAAGTCGTATCCAATATATGAGTAGTGTTTTTACGACCTTCTAGTTCAGGTTATGATAAGTATTGTTAATTTTACACACGCAGAACAATATATAAATAAACAAGTCAATGATGTTCTAAATAGCTTTGACATTACTTCTATTTGATACATTATTTTTTACCTCAACATTTAAGATTACACTATCAAAAACAATCTTAAGCAAATGGCGCTTATAGCGGGATGTCTTTCCAGCTAACGCAATTCATACGTCTCATTGCACCTGAGCTATTATTGTATATAGATTTTTAATGTGTATTGCATATGTCGGGTAAATCTTCCTCACTGTCACCAATACTTCAATTATTATTGACGTTAAGAGTATCTCATAATACACTTCGAATAATTTGCTAGGAAAAGAAAAGTCTAAAAACATAAAAAAATCATAAAACAAGAACAAGATAAAAACTTCGAAACTCACAGGTCATATATATACATACTATTTCCCCTGCTCCTAAAAATCAACTTCTATGAACAACGTTATATATATTATATATATTATATATTATATATATATTTTAAGTATATTATATATAATATTATCCATTTATTATATATATGTATATATATATATATATATATAATATATATATATATATATATATATATATATATGACTATATATACTATATATATGTTATTCTAAATATAATAGCTCACTACTAATTATATATATGATTATATAGTATATATTATATATATACCTTCTTACTAAGCTTGGGCTTCACCGAACGCCCACATCGGACGGGAAGCTCGGGATCAAAAAAAATTTTTCACAAAGGGGATCTACTAAATCTATTCTAACTCACGGCATGTTCCTATCGGTCGCACATGAAATTTTATTTTGTGTTTTTTTAATATTTTTTATTTTTTTTTTTTTTTTTTTTTATTCCTCTTATCTATAACTGCTTTTCTAATACGGGTCGCGAAATTTATTATTATAAATTTATATTAATCCTTTTTTTTCTGTAACAGTGTCATTACGGCAATGTAGGCAAGGCTTTCGAGCGACGGGGAAAGAGGGAGGACGTTTTCCATACCCCGGTCAGGGGAGGGCAGGAGGAACGCCCCGCCGAATACCATCTCATAACTATGCCCAAAGAGCGGGGGTTTCCGGAAGACCCTCACGGAACTGGGGGGAAATAGTCTACTCCGCGTAGTCTCCCTCTGGATAGCGTGCGAGAGGCGACCACCGACTCCTACTCATCGGTGGCGTCACCTTGGGGTATTTCTTTAATTACATTTTCCTTTACTAAAATTTTACACAGATTCCAAAAATGTATTCTTTTCGCTGTAGCTATTTGTAGTTTTAAGATATGATTGTTTTTTTTTTTTTTTTTTTTTTTTTTTTTCATTTCGAAACTAAAAAACATTATGTATCATAGAGGCTACCTGTTGAACAATTTTTTTTGAATCCAGAGCTTCCCAGTTTCCGCTGGTGCGAAGTAAACTTTTACGCATATATATAAGTATATAATATATATATATATATATATTATATAGAGCGAGAGAGTATATAGGGAGGGTAGCTATGGAATTTTATCTCTATATTTCACTATTAAATATCTACGCTAATATAAATTGAGTAAATTAGTAACTGCTTTATATATATTGCGTGAATACGCATTATGTTGCCTCTGGGGGGCAGAGAGGCATATTAGTCAATGGAAAAAACAGTATGCAGAAGAGCTGTTAGAGTATCGGTCGCTCGTTTCTGGCGATGCAATACGTTTCAAATTTCTGTCTCACCAAAAGTAATTTCTTTCCGTCACAGTATCGAGCCGCACTGGTTGAACAACGGCCAAATACAGAGGCATAGAGAGACATAACACATACACGCTCGATCTGTTCTTTTATCTCTCTAATTTTCGCTCACCTCCCTTCCACAAGTGAGTAGCCACAAAAGAGGCGAAGAGTCCAAGAAGGGTCTGTCACCAGGTTCACCGTCAGTTCATTAGTCGTATTCCCCTCATGTCCACACTACACTCCCGGAGGCATTACGACCGGTAGCTTTAGGGCACATCCTCATATCCCGTCTTTGCTCAAATTCATCTGGTGCATGTTCGTTGTCTCTCTTAGACACTTATTAAAGTGAAATTAAATTTTTATAGAGAAATTTTAACCAACTATTAAACGTAAATATAAATTAAAATCGTAGAAGAAAGAAATTACACTCGATTCCTACGCGATAGGCGTCGTGATTAATTTTAACACATATATATAGCCTAACAATAAATAAGTATATAATGTGATTACATATTATATATACATTGTATATATATATTACAAGTATATATATAGCTAGTAATAGATTCAATTGGGATTAAATATTACGGGGTGGAAAAAATATCATATATAATATATCTAATATATATCTATAAAGTATTATATCATTTCATTATTAGTGACTTAAGAAACTTCAATCTCTTCACACACTTTTCCACCTTATATGATGTGATGGCTAATAGATATTAATTATTGATCCTAGAGGTATTTTTCATGAAATGTGAACCATATTTCCACTTGGCCGATGAACAATAAAGTGAAAATGTGGATCTCTCACCAGACCGCCTCTCAAAAATACAGGTGAACAAAATGTTCCTTAAAACCTGTAATCATAACAGGGAGAAATAATAAATATATAATAATATAATAATAATAATAACTAATGATAATCTTATAGTTAAATAATAATAATGACTAGTGAATAAAAACTGAAATGCAAAGCGAATAAGAGTAATACACTATATTCATAATAATCACAATAAAACACGATTAAAATAGATTAAAGATGAATAATACTGATTGTGAACAATTATAAAAGAAATAACAACTAAATATAACACTTTTAGTTATAGTTCAATTTAACGACGTTAATCTGAACACTATAATTAAAAAAATGTTTTATTCTTATGTTCTAGGTCTTTTTTATGTTTATCTTTGTATTCGAATGTTGCGCACCTTTTTATTGAATTTGAATATAATAATCTGGATGATGGTTAGAGATGTGGTTAATTGTGTGACATGGTTGAGAGTTTAAACTGCTCGTTATCTTTTCTATGAGTTCGTACTTTTGTACTGAGTGACAATTTATAATAGAAACCCATTTCTAATCCAGTGTTTCTAATTATACCCACCTCTTTACCCTTATCATTTACTTTTTCCTAAACCAACCAATTTTTCTCATTCTTTCTCAGCCTAAATAAAAGATATGTTAGACATAATATTGATATATAAAGATAAGGACGATAAATCATAGATAATGAATATAGATAATTTTTTTTATTAAAGTCCATGAAAAGTAGCTTGTTTGGTTATTGGTTTCTCGTGTTGAATTATTGAAAGGAATCTGCGATCTAAGTACTTTAAAGCAGCCAGGCTGGCACGATTGGAATTCCTAACCTTAGGATGAAGATCCATTAAACGTCATTACAATAGCTTGGTAATAAGTCGTACGGAAGGCAATTTGAAAAATATTCCATCGTAGGGTTGCAGAGTTCCACACAAAGCGAATAAGCGACTGAAAGGAGTAAGCACAACATACATCGAAAGAGTGTAGTTGCCAAGGCCGAATAAAAGTAATAGATACTAACACTAAAAGAGACTCAACGAAGCCCACGCAACCTCCACACTACAGTAAGTATGTCAATCATAAACACGAAATTAGCTTACCATATTGGCTTAACCTGTTTCCAGATCAAATATACAGGAGATCTACTTATCTGATGCTCAACACGCGTTTGTCGCCGTCGAAGTGCAAATAGCGGCAGCGTCAGATTAGAAAAATTTAAAAAAATAGTTCTCTTGAGAAGAGATATACGAGGTTAACTCTTTTTTTAAAGTAGGATTACATTAGTCTGCTAACACTAAAACGCTATTCACACAGTACATCTTTTATATCATAGATCAGGCGTCTAATTAACTAAACCCCTTTTGCATATAACCCAAAAAATCAACATTTCCTCATCACTTTCGACGTCGAAAACAAGTCTCGTCGCCGAACAGACAGAATACAGAAGATACGACCTCCCCAGGCAAAAAAAATATTCCGAAGATAAGTTCCCAAGTCATTTCAAAGCGAAAGTAATATTCTGTTCAATCTTTTTCTATTAAAGATATTTAGGTATTCTATACAACTAAATTTAAGTAGACTTAAATGCTATCCTGTTGCACAAACAAAAATATATTACGATTAAAGGCAGAATTAATCTTTAAATATTAATAGTTCATACTCTTACCAATATGTATAGCGTTTGTTTATGATTTTGTTATCGAAGATGACAGATAACGAAGGAGGTGAGAGTAGTAAGAAGTATG
Organism: Trachelipus rathkii; assembly: GCA_015478945.1. Taxonomy (NCBI): domain Eukaryota; kingdom Metazoa; phylum Arthropoda; class Malacostraca; order Isopoda; family Trachelipodidae; genus Trachelipus; species Trachelipus rathkii. Next base: position 25,441 of record JABUQX010019876.1, read on the forward strand.
ATAGGCCATTAAGCGATGATGTGCCTGGGAGAGAGCCAAATGCCCTATTTTATTATAATTGCACTTCGGCGTGTCGAAAGGAACAGTATAACCTAATATAGTACAATTAATATAGTACACTAATATAATAAATATATCATTAACCTGGGCTAACGCACAC
>JABUQX010019877.1:0-7500 GCA_015478945.1 Trachelipus rathkii
AATCTATTTAGTTTAATACATTAAATATATATCGATTACTGGGCCAATTATAAAGATATGCAAAGCGGCCGCAGCCTCACCTTACATATATATATTATAATATAATATAATATATATATATATATATTATTAATTAATAATATACTATTATATAACTATATATATTATATATACTATATAATATATGATATATAATATATTTATATTATAATATATATAATATATATATAATTAATATTAATTATTATAATAATATAAATATATATAATTATAATATATACATTAACTCATATATATATATATAAATTATATAATATATAAATAATAATATTATCTATTAATGTATAATATATAATTAATTATATATAATATTATATATATATATATAATCTTATATTATTTATATATATAATTAATATAGTATATATATATATATATAATATTATATATAATATTATATAATATTATATAAAATATTAATTAATATATTAATATATATAATATATAATTAATTATATTAATAGTTATAATTAATATATATATAATAATATTATATATATCTATATACAATATAATATATATTTCATATCTATATTACGGTATATATATATATTTATAATATAATATAATATATTAATATATATATTATAATATATTAAATAGTTATTTAAATGTATATATTGTTCATTAAGAATTAATATATTTTTGTTTAATATGTTTAATGTGTTATACAATGAGATTTGCATTTAAGATATCTTACTACTAAAATTAAAATTAAAAGAACTGGATTTTATTATCATATTGAATTTATTAGAAAATATTAAGATAAATAAGCCAAAGTGAATTTAAAGTGAACTGTAACTTATGGAAATAGTAACTCGCCTTACGCTAATTCTCTCTCTTCTTTACTCTTCTCATCAATTTACTCATCTATGAATCTATCTATTCCATCATACTTAGCTTACTTCCTAATACCTCTCTCTCTTCCATAGTATAATTTTCTCTCCTTACTCTAATCAAATTCTCATATCTCTATCTCTCTCCTCTATACTCTACTATCTCTCTCTCTCTTACTCTCTTATCATTCATCATAATATCTAACAAGCAATGATTAAGAAAAATCTATCTAAATAATATATATAATATATTATATATTTAAATATTTTTTATATAATTATATTATGTCAAGTTTGAGCCATTGGAAGAGATATTTAAGATTAAAATCATGTTTCTACATGGCTTATGTAAGAATATTTTTTATTTGTGTAGATTTAATACTAATAATAATAATAAAGCACGCGTATGATTTCTAAAGTATTCATGGTTAATCTCTAAAGTATTGATGTCTGATCTCTATTTTCTCTAAAATATTGATGTCCAATCTCTTAAGTATTGATGTACGATCTCCATTATCTCTAAAGTATTGATGTGTAATCTCTAAAGTATTTATATATGGTCTCTATTTTGGCATAAGTATTGATGTATGATTTCTATTATCTCTTAAATGTGTTCTTACGTAGGAATTAAGTTCTGTTGGTGACCATGCGTACACATTTATTTATGTAAATGTTTATACGAATGCGTTTTGTGCCGCTATTCGTGAGTATTCATGTAGTTTTAGAGATTATTAAATGGGTGCATATAATATATCAGTATTATTACATGTGCTTGAAGTTATATAGGGTTTTCTTTCAGTACATGTAGTTACATTGAGCTCTAATTATGAAACATTGATAACGTTTGAATAGTATATACAGTATGTGATTTCATTATATATCATATTTTCTAGGGGTTGGCCTAAAAATTTTTTTTAACATTATACCATTGACTTAGTACGTAATATATAGCGTAATTTTAACATACGATTATTATCAGAATTGCTTCCAATATAATAAATCATACCGTGAAACCGTATATATAATAATATAAATCACTTTTTAAATAAATGCACTAATAAACAAATTATATCGTATATTTTGATTTATAAATATTTATATAAGTAAGTATATGATGTTTTTTAAGAAAATATCTTAAAGTGCATAATAGACTTCTGGATTAATTAATGTCAGTATAAGCTTGTCCACTACCAATACATATTTATTAGTCTATTATAATAAAACTTAATGATTAATTAAAACTTTTTATAGGTCAACCTGTTTATAATTACGTTGCACAAAAGTTTATAATTGCTAGGGACGTTTTTCAATTACCACGATATAATGGAAATAATTACAAAAAAAAACTATAATGTTTAATATACACATAATGTATAATTTAACACTCACGAATTTAATCTTTGTTCTTAAAAAGAGATATAAATTTATATCAAGTCAGTATTAAGGGATTTTCTTAAGATAAATTATATAATTTTAGATAATATGGAATAGGTTTTAAAATATTAGTGATAGTTAGCGAGATGGATTAAGGCAGAAGAATTCTGTTAACATTTTTGAAAAGGGTTAAACAATGTAAATATTATAATAAGCAGATGTTGAGTAAGTTACTGCATATATTTTGGTTAATTATGTATGACATATCCTTATGTCCTTACGAAACCGTAAATATATTATTAAATAAAATAATATCTATACCAAAAACGTTTGATTCACATTTATAACAGATATTTGTTCCAAAGGATCTGTATAAAACTAAATTTGTTCTGGTAAAAAATCAACAATTCTCGTACTATTTCAAAATATGTTTTTTTATTTTAAAAATTCATATAAGATATCCATTTAATTTTAACTTAGTAGCATCTTCATTATATATTATACTTTTTGTTCACTAAAAAATAGTAGAAAATGTGATTTTATTAAAAATCGTCCGAGCATGGAGTTTTTCACTTATCATTAATATAATAGAAAAATTCATTAGACCTAACTGTACTAATCAAATGAGTCTTTACAATAATATTGAGATTCATTATTTTCATATAAATTATTATGGTTACAAGAATATAGTACTAATTTAACTACATATGCAGCACTATTCGTTTCTGTATTACTTATTCAATTGATGTGGGAATTATGTAAATATATCAAATTCATAATAATTATTCATTAACTTATCATCAGCATATGATATACTGGATTTTGTTAACTCAGACCGATTTCTCTAAAAACTGAGACTCAGTGTATCATTATTTTGGATGTATATTTATTAATTCTAATTATTTTCAGAAATTTTTGTTATATTAGTTTCTGTTAATAACTGTGACAAAGATATATCGCCATTTGTTAAAAAACGGGAATTTCCTTATATTATTAATGCCGACACACTAGTCAATTTCTCTTTTATTCTGCTTTTTTACATATAGACGCATGTGCAATGGATTTGGCCAAATACCTTCGAGAAATTCGATGTATTTAAAATATCAATATGTACATTCTTATTAATATTAACTGATATAGCTCAAGATATTCAAATCATATGACAGGTAGGCTATATATAGTAATACAATCGTATAGTTCATCATGCCTGTCCGCCGGCATTTGTATCTCGTATCTAGTGTTATTGGTTGTAATGCATGAGGTACAATGAATAACTACTTTTTCACTGAAGTTAATTCTTAATCCTCTACTGTTCCAGTCTTTTAATATTTCGAGAATATCTAATAATATGCATAAACCAAAAGTTTATATTATAAGTCTAAATTTCCATATGAGTGCTATTTCTCATTTATCCATATTTACGCATTTTTATATATTTACCAAACACTTAAAACGACTTATGGTTCTCTAGTGTCTTGATAAGATATTAAGGTTACATAATGTACAATAAACTTTTACTAATCTTCTAATCGATAGTATATTGAGGGTAAGATGGTCATTTTTCACTATAAATCACTTGAAAGTTATTATAGCTGATTAACCTGGACATTATAGATATTCGAACATTAGTATATGAGATATACTTATATCAATACTTAGTATTCTAATTTATACACTATAATAATATCATCTTAACGTGTTCTATACTTAACGAGTATAGTCTCACCACTACTAATAGCCTGTATAGTTACAACTATAATAAAATAAATAAAATGTAATAATATGAGAGGTATATATTTAACTAATAAATTATTTATAGTAATAACTAATAAGTAATAAAAATATTTCTTATTAAGAATGGAGAATGCCTTATATATATCTAAACTTATATATCATTAAGCTCAATTCTTGAGGATTAATTTTAATTACCTTTCGCAGTAAATTATCTTATACTTACTTATATATATTACTTACTTAATATAATAATATAATACTATATCTAGGCAATCTTGATTCCAGGTCTCAAATAACAAACCTTTTCAAATTATCTGGTTACACAAACTCGTCGTATGAATTTATTCTTCTTATGTTTAGTTATTAAATTATTATCCTATAAGATCTTAATATTAAATACTAAATATAATATATATAATTATATATATCATATATATAAATAAATATATATATATATATATTATATATTAAATATGATATATATTTATATTAATATATATATAATATTAATATATATATTATATATATATATACTATATATATATATATATATATATAAATATATATATCATGATATATTATATATATATAATTATTTAATAATATATATATATATTAATATTAATATATATATAAATAATTATATTATATATATATAATATATAATATATATATATATTATATTTATATATATATATAATATAATATTATTATATAAATATTTAGTATCACTAATACGTTTGCAAAGTCTCCGATTTAACCCCTTTTATATATATATAAATTTAGATTATTAATAAAAATTAATTATATATATATTATATTAATAATATATATATATATTTATATAATATATATAATATTATTAATTATAATTAAATATATAAAATATAATATATTATTATTATATATATTATATATATATATATTATATATATATTTATATAATATATATAAATAATATATATAATATATTCTATATTATATTATATAATATATATTATATTTAATACTTATAATTATTATATTATATATAATATAATATATATATATATATATAGTATTATAATAATATAACATTAATATATATATATAATATTAATATATATTATATATATTAATTAATATATTATATATTATATATATATCATATATTAATATTATATAATACTTATAAATAATAATTATTATAATTAATTAATATAATAATAAATATTATATATATATATAATATATATATATATATATTAATATTATAATTAATATATTATAATTTATATATATATATGATAATTAATATTAATATATATATATATTAATATATATATATATTTATAAATCTATATATATAATCTATATAAATAATATATATATATTAATATATATAATATATATTAATATACTATTAACTAGATATAGTTATCAAAATATGAATAGAGTAGAAGCTAAATAGAGCTTCATGTCTGTACCATTAAACCAATTAAACACAGTATAATTATAAAAAATATATGATTAATAAAATGTTTTATAATTTAATATTTAAGTGAACATATATCTAAATATTTAAAAACCACTATTATATAATACAGACCAACAAATACAAAAATTAAACATATTGATTAAACTAATTTTATATATACTGTTATACATTAATAAATTATATGTACCAAACTTAAAAAAACATCCTGTTTCTATACTGCTGATACAAATTGATATAATAGATTCATTATTTAGTATCAATCACTCAATAGTATTGTTTTTATCCTAAAATATACATAAATCATATAAAGTAATACTGAGATATAAGTATAATTTATAAAAGTTATTACTTAATGTCTTTATTAAAATCAGTGTATCAAATTTACCTATATAAGAGTTATATATATATATAACATAAAGCCGTTTTACCTTCGAAATTTATCTGCTATAAACTTTAATATTAAATATAACAATTTAATACTAATATATTAATAATATAATAATATTCAATTATATACGATAATATTAGTATTAATAATATATTATATATTAATATATATATTATATATAATATATATTAAATATTATTATAATATTAATAATTAATTATAAGATATTATTAATTAAATAAATATATATATTCTACAGATATTTAGTTTATTATGATATATATATATATAATATATTATTATATATATATATATATAATAATATATATATATGAAATAATAATATATATATAATAATATTAATATAAATAGATATTAATATATATATTATCTCTATATTTAATATATTATATAATATATATATATATATATATATATATTAATATCATATATATATATTATTTTAATAATAAATATATATTATAATTTAATATTATAAATACATATTATCCATATATAAATTAAATAATATAATTATAAGTTAAATATCAAAATAGCTTATAAATTATAAAATAAGTAAAATAGATATATTATTATTAATTATTATTAATATGAAATGTTGAGGTTTGATATTATAAACCTATAAATAATTTTATATATATACTATATATATAATATATATATAATATATATATATACTGATGATAACTATATATTATATATTAATTATATTAATAATATATATTATATATATATAATATATATATATTATAATATAATATAAATATATAATATATTATTAATTAATATATGAATATTTAATATAATATATATATAATATTTAAGTATATAATATATTATTAATTATAATTAATTAATATAATTAAATATATATATGTACATGTTAAATTATAATCTTATTATTATTATTAATATTAATATATCTATATATATATAATATATTAATATAGTGATACTAAAATTAATAAATTAATAATATAATATATTAAATATATATTATATATAATATTAATATTTAGTAATAATATAACGTTATATATATATATATTAATATAATAATTATATATAATATATATATATAGTATATTAATATATATATATATAAATACTTTAATTAAAATATCACCATTCCAATTAATATATTGATATAATTAAATATATATATAATATATAATATATATAATCATATAATATATAATAATTAATTATATATCTTAATTATATCTTTAATATAATATTATATATATATATAATCTATATAATATATTAATATATATATAATATATATATACTTTATAGTAATATTATAATTACATATATATAATATAAATATATATCTTAATATAATGTATTAATTTAATATATAATAAAATTATATATAATATATTATAATATATATATTATATATTAATACTTAATAATATAAATTATATATAATTATATAAAATTAATATTATATAATATTAATATATATATATATATATATATATATATATAAAAATTATAATATATAATTAATTATAATATATATATATTATATTAATAATAAAATATTATATTATATGTATATATATATATATATATAATATATTAATTATATATACATTAAT
>JABUQX010019877.1:10000-50000 GCA_015478945.1 Trachelipus rathkii
AGAGACTATTTTGGATCACTATGCGATCAGTCACAGGTTTAACGCAAACTCATAGGTAGAAAGCCATGCTCCTCCATGATCGAAGCTGTGTTGTAAATAACATCAAGATATGCACTCACCGTGGTTTTGTGATAGCTGAATTATGGAAACCACGATGTATATAACTGGTTTGCAAGGTTTTTGGATCATGGACAGTAGAGGATTAAAAGGAGAGTAGTATTTGACTCTCAACACCAAGGTATAAATGCCGGGCGGACAGGCATGATAGAACTATACGATGTTACTTATATAGCTACCTGCATATATTTGAATATCTGCATTAGTTATTTATAAGAATGAATATATCAGAGGTGGCCAACCTGCAGCGCATGCGTCAAAGGTGGCGTATTTGATGATTACAAATGGCGAATTGCATCTCAATATTCTAAATTCGAAACTACAAGGTAAGAATAAATTATTTCCCAGCTTAGTAAATAGCTTCAATTCATATAAAATGAAGCTAAAACTGTTCATCTCTTAGTTAGAGAATTAGAATTTGATTCAATTTCCACACTTGAAAGAGCAGAACGAATGTGCTGCAGGTAATAGCAATTTGACCAAATTTATTGAAAAGATCAAGTTTATTGTAAGACTCATTTGATAGTCGTGGTCATGAATTTTCTAATGAAGAAAACTCCATGCTCGCATTTATAAATCCATTTTCACTTTGTGAACAAAAAGTAATGAAGATGCCTAGTAAAATATAAATGGAACTTATGAATTTAAAAAAAAAAAAATATTATTGAAAATGAAATTTGATGAGTTTTTCTCAGACAAATTGATTACTTCCAGGAATTCGTTACCCTTTGAACATTTTCCAGAAGTAGGAAAATTTTCCAAAAGTTTTTTAATAATGTCGTTTCGAAGGCATACAGATGTCAACAAACACTTTCATTCATGAAACTGATTAAAAGCAAAATAATTCCGCGAATGACTGATTGAAATTTGAAGAATTCTCTGCCCTCTCAGTAAAAAATTTAACATCAAACAGTCTCATTAATATTAAGTAATGTTTATATGCTTTATTAGATATTGTTTTACATACAATAATTAAATCGTTTAAAATTATAATTATGTATATTGACATAGTTTTTTTGTAAATATCTAGTTTTTTATCTAAATATTTTCTGAAAAAATTTTCTAAGTTCAAAAAATTTCTAAGTTCAGAAAATTTTAGTTAAGTTTTTAAGAAAATTGTTTAGTGACAAGCTTCTGACATAATTCCAGAAGCTTGCCACTAAAGAATTTTCTTAAAAAACCTAACTTAACTTAAATATTTAAATCAAAAACTAGATTTTTAACTCTTTTTTTAAAAGGTAGATATGGTACCGGAGTTATATGGAGCATCTGAAATCGTATGTGAAAACGCATACGCATGGTATGTAAAAATTTGGCCACCCCTGAAATATATGAACACATACTGTATATACCAACGTACACATGTCTAAATAGCTATGTAACTACATGTACTGAAAGAAAACCCTATATAACTTCAAGCACATGTAATAATACTGATATATTATATGCACCCATTTAATAATCTCTAAAACTACATGAATACTCACGAATAGCGGCACAAAACGCATTCGTATAAACATTTACATAAATAAATGTGTACGCATGGTCACCAACAGAACCTAATTCATACGTAAGAACACACTTATATAATCGCGTGCCTCCAATTCAGCATATTCTTAACTATATGCTTACCTAAGATCACCTGTATAATTACATGCCTACGAATACATATAAACGCCTACATAACTACATGAGTATGTAAAAGCATCAATATAACTGCATGCGTTCGAATGAACACCTTGAGTATATAAACATAAACATTGCCGTGCACAAGTATGAGGTAAATCAATCAAAAAAGAAAAGTCTTTCCAGAAATAATTATCAATTCTCTTCCGTTTTCCAATTTTCTGAATCATTGACTTTGTTAGAGAGAGAGAGAGAGAGAGAGAGAGAGAGAGAGAGAGAGAGAGAGGGAGGGAGAGAGAGAGAGAGAGGAGAGAGAGAGAGAGAGAGAGAGAGAGAGAGAGAGAGAGAGATTAGGTAAGCGTTACGTGAAAACTTTCCTTTTTTCCTTGGCATTTTCTTATTTTCGATAAAATTCAATTGATAATAAAATCCAGTCTTTTCGGATAGTTATCATATATAATATATATTATATATAATATATAAAAAAATATATTATTTTTTTTATATATTATATATACTATATATATATATATATATATATATATATATATATATAATATTGTATATATATAGATAATATATATATATATTATATTATAATAATATATCATAACTATATAATATAATAAACATATAAATAATATAATATATGTTAACCATATATTATTATTAATCTTTTATTATATATATATATATTCTATATAATTATATATATATATATATATATATATATAAAAATATTATATATATTATATGTAAATATAATATATATAATTATATATAATATATCAATTATATATACATATAATATATCGAATATATATATAAACAGTCGGCGCATTTAGGGTGGGCCAGGCCAGGGCAGGGGCCAGGCGGCCAGGGGCAGGGCCCGGCCAGGGGGCCAGGGGCCAGGGGGCCAAGCGGGCCAGACCCCCCAAAATATTTTAGACACTAAAAGTTTTAAGTATCATATTCTTTAATAATATAAAGTGCAGATGTTAAATTAATTAATTTATATATTTTATATATAATATATATTATATATATATATATATAATATATATATATATATATATATTATTATATAATATATAAATTATATATATCATCAGTATCGTCCTGATATATATATATAATACATTATATATTTAAATTTATTATTAAATTTAATATATATATATATATTATATATATATATATATATATATATATATATATTTATATATATATATAATTGTATTTATATTGGTATATACAATTAGAGTACTTTTTGAGGGGATGCCTCTCGTTGTGTTGGTACTATGGTGAGTATTTCATTGAAAGGATAAATAATGTGTAAGTATAGCTCAAATTTGTACACATTTAGAACATGTACTAGAAATTGTTGTGTCTTCTTGCAACGATAGAGTGAAGAACCAACATATGTCACAAGTTACAACGTTAGTTTGTTTCTACGAAGAGGAATATCGAAAAACACTTTCGCAATACAAATGGAAAACGAAAGATAGTGAAATGTAATATGAAACAGTCATTTGGGAAAATTACCTGCAAAATTTCTCAAAATAATATATTCAGACTAATCTGTCCAGCCAATGCTTCAAATAGTGTCCTCTTGGAGCATAAAAAGTTTCACGTTGTCGAACCATTGACTAAAAGAACACATTCCAGAAATGTGGATGTATTCCTTATAATATAAAAGCCTTAGTTTATATGTTTACGAAGAGCGTTCACCTGTGGAAATTATTGTTGAATACACAATACCTATTAAAAAGTTCGGAAAGAAATAGTTCAGTGGGTTGAATTAGGAGAGCTTGGTGGCCACCCTGTCAGTTTTCATTTAATAACTGAAAGGTTCGGAAACGTATCGTTTAGATGCTGTTTGGTAACCAAACTAAAGTACGGAGGAGCATCATCTTCTATCCTCTTAGAATGTCTGCCATTAGTACTTGCAGTTCGTGCTCTAAAAATACCAGTAAGATTGCCCGACTAATGTTTCTGGCAAATACTTTTGTATTTTGGTTTTATATACAGAAACAAATTCCCTTTACCGTAGGGGTAGACTATTTGGTCCAAGTTTTGAAAAATGTTTTTTATTTAATAATTAACCAATGTAATTAAAGTTTGTTACCATAAACACGAAATAGACTAATTTTACTTGCAAATAGTTGCTAAGTAGCTTCAAATTTTATAATTTGTAAGTCTATAAAAAATCTAAAAAGTTTTGGGTAAAAATATTTCTATGCTGTTCACATACTTTTCTCGTGGTATGGCTCAGTAGACAATTTTGTCACCTGGTGACCCATTCTTAAAGTGCCTTTTATGTAAAACATACCAATGTTATCGCAGTGTGCGTCTAATAAGGCGGCTCTACACATGGGGAGTTTGTCGAACCCTTGAATCTTTGCGTTTTACATTTGTTTTTTCCTCATAAGCGAATGTACGTCTACACACATTTTACCCCATGTGTGTATGAGTCATTTTTGGTAAAACTTTGCTCATTTGCTTGGTTTGCCAAATATGCAAATCCTTTCCATCGATTGTGCAAAAGATTTGTGTATTTGCCAAACTAATCAAATAAGCAAAGCTTTGCCAAAAAGGACCCATACACATTTGGGGTGTTTGACAAAGAGCTCGACGAACTCCGCATGTGTGGAGCCGCCTTAAGAAGACAAAATTGGTTGCTTTAATAAATGAATAGTTGCCAGTTTGTCTCAATTTTATTTTTTGTTCACTACATTTTAGACCTTTTAAAATTTGACGTGTTCAGGTGGATATTTTTGTTCCCTTTCCTAACTCCCTTAAAACGTATTTTTTTTTTAAATCATATAATTCACTTTAAAGTTAAACATAAATAATAAAAAATATGTGAAAAAACATTTTAAATTTATTAAAAAAACGTGAGCTGTAAAAATAAAACACTACACTGCACAAAATGTTTTCACTCACTTCAGTATGGGATTTCCTTATCACCAAAATTTATTTCCACATTTTCCTCGCTATTAAACATAAAATGTATGGTAAAATACGATGGTAAAAGGGTATTAACGTAAATTACAAGTTCAGAATTTTTACATAAGTTTACAAATATTCAATAAATAATATATTCTTATGAAAAATAAATAACACATTGCTTATAATCTAATTTCAGCACTTTCATTTAATTTTGCTCAGGCCAATGACCTTTATCTTTATACCAAAATTCTGGACCTTTTAAGTTGTTATTTCTTTCAACCCGCAATTATTTTCGCCCAAAATTAGTTAAGATCAAAAATTAAATTCGGTGGAAATCGAATAAAAATTTGAAAAACTAATCTGTGAAAATCTTATTAAAAAATCGACCAAAAGAGCAAACTACTATAATAAAACTCGATCAGATATTGTGAAGGCAAGCCACATTTGGTACAACTATATTTACAACTGGAGATGTGAAGACAGAAAGCAAAAAAAGATCAAAATAAATATTACTTATTATTTAAAAATTATAATTTATATGGGAATCCAGTTAATTTAGATTACGCTCTCTTAACCAATCACAATCTTTAAAAAATCGATCCAATATACTCGGCTAACTAATAATTTAATTATATATATATAGGAAAAGATTTTGTAATGAAATATTTTTGCACATATTTTACAAAAAGCGGCAAGTATAATGGTATTTATATATCTAAATCGGTATAGTATTTTTTTTAAAGAATTTTCATTTCTCCAATTTTTTTTCTTGAAGATCATATCGAATGAAATTAATAAATTGAAATTTGAAAAGTCAATTTCTCTCGTATATTTCAAAAATTTTCAATTAAATTTTATTTGATTAATAAATAAAATATTTGTCATTCTATAATAAAAAAAAGTATAATATGATATAATATAAATCAACAAAACAATATATCTATATATATTATTCATATAATTATAATAATATAATAATATATATATAGATTATATAATATAATATACAATATTTATATTATAATATATATAATAATAGATATAAATCTATTATATATATTTTAATTTTAGAAGAATTTTTCATAATTACATACAATTTTCTTTATCAATTATATATAATAATAATCAGTACAAATATGTTCTAAAAGTAACAATATGTTCTAAAATGAACAATATGTTCTAAAAGGAACAATATATATATATTTATATATATAAAATATAATATAATAGCTATAATTCATTTATTATAAATATAATATAGATATAATTTGGAAAAAGTAAGCATTTAAAATATGACAATCAAAGTTTTTTATCAAAACTTAGAAGGTCAGTTACAAATCGTATTTTAAAAATATTTCTAAAAGTAACAATATATTCTTAAATAATAATAAAAATCATAATTAATTATTCAAAATTTACTTTATTATAAAAACATAATTAAAATTCACGAATAAATGCTGTTATAATTTTATAGGTACTTACTATTTTTTTTATTATTATTATTTCACAAACTTTGGTAGTTTATTTTTTTGGGGGAGAGAGGGAGTTGAGGGGAGATTTTTTTAAAGATCTCAAATTTCAAAACGAGTGCTCGAGTTAGAAATCCAGCTGTAGAGAATGATTCCAACTTTTATATATTTTTATCGCACTGAATGATGTACGTGGTTAGGTATTAAAATTTAACATTTAATACAATCTTATCTTTCAGATAAATGGTCTTGGTTTTATTCAATGAAAACATGGATTTAATATATTCCCCGATTGGACTTCAAGAACAGCTGATTGAATGGAATACTGGAAAATAGCAAATGTTGAAAATACATTTGCATTAAATAATATATATAGATAACCAAGGGCTATTTTTATAGATGATAGTAAATTTTTTCATTCACATATTTTAATACATCACATAGAAAAATTAAGATGGATGTGTACCGTAATACCCAGATGGCCTAGCCATCTAGGTGTCACTAATGCGATCCTATTTAGTAGTCAAGTGATGACACTATTTCGCCTACTATATGCATGGCCACTAAGACCCTCAAAACTTAAATACTAATTGAATAAGAGATCAGTCTACTCTATCAGAGTATTCGGGTTAATGATCACAGTGCCAGGGTCATCAAGGAATATTCGATACCTATTCTTAGACTAAAGTAAAATGCAGCATACTCATTCTTCTGATTAACATAATTATTATGTCTGAAGATCACAAACTATCCGGTCGTCTTACTTAGTACGGCACAATTCAATCATTGTCGACTTTTTAACATCCCATTTCTCTCTCAGACCTACACCCTACTTCTATTCTTAGTCCATGCTCACCCTTATTCTCTCCAACTCCTCCTCCACTAATATCTTACACTTATTTATCTTTTCATCTTTCCTGTCCCTATCCGACACTTTCTTCTCCCTTTTGCTAACTCCTATCATCCTTCTTGCATACCAACAATTTTAGCATGATGGACAACTACTTTATCATGTCATCTTATCCTAACACAATATCGTTCACACTTCTGCAGTCAGTCGTAACATCATTCTCTCCTCCTTACATGAACATTTCTTTCTAATCATACCTCGAAGTATAATTTTCTCAAAGATACTCTCCGCAAATATAATCTTTACTATTATTTTCCAAACACTTTCCAAGTTTATCGATGTCTTCTCTTTATGACTCATATATTTCTTAAACACTACTGCTTCTTGTAATTTCTAAGGTACTCGTTCTCAACGAAGCTGACAGAGTCACAATATTTTCTATAGGCAAAGTGCTACGTCGTCTGCATCTTCTACTCCACTTCATCCCTAAAGATATTATGGCACAAGTCTGTTACCACTCTTCTAATCAGCATATCAATGATATCATTTACACCTCTTCCTTGATACTTATCTTATAGCTTATTCCTAATGACGCAATAAATAATCTTTCCCAACAATACTGCTGAGAATATTTCTCTGATGCACAGCTGCGTCTTGGCACTTCATTGCAAACTTCCTTTTCATCACCATATTTTTCTTCCTCACGCTGAGACATCAAATTTTTCTTATTTCACTAATGACCTCGGCTGACTCTCCCGCCTCTTATAACTTTCACTGTTGCGATTAAAATAATGACTTTATATTCGATTGGTATCAAGCTTCCGGTATAACGCGTTAGGAACTCCATACATCCTCAAGCGTTAGGACACTATTATGCCTTTAGACATCAAAGCAAATCCTAAATTTTGATATTTTTTTACTCCATTTGATCTTATATAAATATACCTTATCCATTGAAAACTTTTACCAAAAGATGGGGCAAATTAGTGACACAGAGGGTAACTTCTTCACGAGCTCTTCGAGGCACGATCTCCATTCTGGTATCAAATATAATTACACTTTACGTCATTAGAACAATGTTTTTGTTACATCTATGATATATATTTGGCAATAGAATCTTAGTTGCGTTGATCTCCCCATTTTTTAAAACTTTGACACATCACATGTCATGGCTCCATTCGATAGACAATTCATCAATGATGTAGTGCCATTCTTCATCACGTTCTACTCACAGTTTCTTTATGGTCTACCGAAAGTGAATCAAGCTCAAGTTGATCTATTTCTCACAACTACTATTTTAAATAATAATATTACCTGAGTTCTTATACCTAATACACTGTTATCCGCTTTTACTAATGTACTCCTTCCTACACACTCGTAGAGTAAGTCGTCACATTCTGGTTATACTTCTTAATACAGACTCCCTGATCTCACTAGGCAAAGTTCATAGTAAGATCTTGCACTATAGATCTTCATCTCCTCTCACCTTTCACACACACATGACTACATTCTATCTATCTCTGGTACTTTGATGTGCGCTGCGGCTTATCTCACCTCTCAATGACTCACCCATACCTTACTCAACACACGAATTACTTCGATATAGCACTCTATGCATATACTCTTTTCCAATTTAGATGTTCACTGATGAGTACAAACTCCCATTCTTATAATAAAAAATGATGATTCACACAGATAAAAATAAAACTCATTTGATAAAAATGATACATCATTTTATTAAAATGATAATAATTTTATGAAAAATGAGGTACTTCGTAATCAACTTTTCATTCAACAAATTGAATAATAGTAGTCGTTTATCATGACGACTTAATATATATTTGTGTCTTTTATCTTGATAACTTCTTTCTATTCTACATCAGCATGATACAAATGATGACTTCCTCATAATAAGCTGATGCACATTCATAATTATAGCTGCTACCGTGTTTTGTTATCTCAGACAAATCATACGTATTATTCTCAGTTTTAATGCCCAAAGACTGTGTGGTACTGGACGCTATTCTCCTTTTGAAATAATTCTATCACCATCTCGATACATATATCTCGCCTATAAAATTATCAATTATTTAACTATTATTTACTATAAGTTTGTACAATGAGTTCAATCCATTATGTTCATATCAATACACGTACTCTCGGACTCAATGATGCATTTTGGATAAAAATGATAGGAACATTACACATTTCTTATAATGGTATATGGTATCTTCATCACTTTACTCGTTTATGACCTTCGACAACTTACTCAGTCTCGTACTCCAACGCAATAGATGTTGTATAGAGAATAGAGACTCAGGAATGAGCACTAATTCGCATCTTTCGTATTCAAAAATGTCCCTCACTCATTTTAGATAGACCGAAAAATATGATAAACGGAATCCGCATTTGTCATACACAGACTGGATCGAGCGTACATGTTCTACCCACGTAGTAATAGTGTTTATATTCCACAACAACAAGAATAATTATTTATAGCAATCACCTAAGCGTATGAAGGAGCTTCCATATTTCATCAAAACGATCGACCGCTCCAGCATAATCGCTATATTTTATACATGATATGTACTAATCCCCATATTTATTACACTACTCATTCGCGTAATCGATAATATTGCTTCCGCACGACATGGACTAACGTATTACGAAACACGTCGTTATCATCAGAACTCGCACTGTGTGTATTTAAGGACTAATGAGTAAGCACTACATTCACTCTATCCAGAAGACAAGGATGAGAATCAATTTTGAATGAACTCAAATCTGTATCTATTATCGCCATTCTGCATAACTCTATTTACGACTTCAGGAGTGATTACGGGTCCTTCCTACCCTGATAACATTCAGGACTTTACATTGACCGCTCTCGAGAAGTAACTTCCGTGTATTAGCTACACCAGTGCTCTTTTCTATCCATTAACTCTTCTCTGTACTATCTTGAACCTACTCTGTCTTACTTCCTCACTGATTGGGTTGAAATATAGGACGCAGGGCTTCTACTTCATCATTGAGCTGAGATGACATTCTCCTCTCATAACTGAGACAACTTGTAAGTCAACCGTGCTCATTCATTGCAACACACTGATCTGAATCATGGTCTCTCAATATAGTCTACATGCGACACGTACTATGACACCATGCGTACTCTGTCTAGTTATAACCTATACTCAGATCCTGCTTTCATGTGCTTAGTATATACTCTCGACGTATCTCAGTTTAAGATGGCACTGCGTTTAATCGTATTTATCATATATCGGTATATGAGTATGATAGAACCATTGCTACTTCGATCTTTTAATTAATTAATTGTATTGATAAATATATGTGTTTTAAATCTGACCAGTGATTGGTGATCAAGTGCATTTTCATGATGAAAAGTGAACTTCAGGGTTATGATAATTAATTTTCCATAAAATGATAATCATTTTCATAAAAAAACGCATAATATTTTTATAAAAATGATAATCGTGTTATAAAAATGAAATATATACGATAGAGAATATTAATTTATTTACAAATAGTGTATAACTCCACTTTTTGAACAGTTATGATCTTACATGTACCTGCATCTTACTATCTGTCTCCCTATAAGAGTAGGGGATGATAGCTCGAGTTCATTTGGTGTGACTCAGTAAATTTATTAATACTGTGCTCTCTAGCTGAGGATATATAAAATAACTACAAATCGGTGGTATATGATCTATATACTGGCGTCTCGATAATCTCTTTATATAAATGTAGAGTGTCATATTTTTCCTGTTATCGTCGGTTGGCATATTTGTCACTCAAGGAGAACAGTTCTTGATACTTCTGGATATATATATATAGAGTATAACACATACCATTAGATAATTTCATACTTCTCTCACAAAGGTAAGAGACTCATGGCTTAATTATTTTGTACACAAAAACCCATCAGTTTCCGTGAGACCGTAATCTCTCTCATCCAACCAAAGCATGTATCAGCAACCTTCATTTAATTCTTACAATTCATGAGACAGAGTCAAATGTAGATACACTCTTGTACAGACCTATTACTACACTCTTAGATGAAACCCATCCATAATTTACTAAAAATGATGATCGTCATTTATGCCTATAGGTAAGAGAATATGTACAATATATCGTCTCTCGTCACTTTAGCTATCATATCGAAAATCATTAAGCAGTAATATTCTTTATCTAATATATCATATCTTATTGATCAATCGCAAGAATGGAAGCATTTTACTCAACATATATAAGGTGATTTCATTTATATAAAAAATGATAATCCGATTTATATAAGGTATACTACTGGACTGTCAGTTATATAATATGAATGGACTGCTCATGAGAGGTCAATTTGTCTTATAATATATGAGCCATGACATGTTGCGTCATTCTGATATAATATATCACTCGGCATCATACGCATTCTATGTTAGTGCTATTAACTATTGATCTGACATACTCTTTTGGTATTCTTTATTTCCGGCCAATTCAGATAATATATATTCTCATTGCGATATCGAAGACATTGTGATCACGATACTATAGGATCTTACTTCACTCACAGCTAATACTGCCACTCAAACAGAACTAGCTTTACTCCCTTCAAGCTCTTTATACCTCGCGCAACATCATACACTCACGCTAAACTTTATATACATATACACTATAGCACTCATGTCTATGACATAACTAACATATGTCCCACATAAGACACCATTTTGTGTGGTTAACAGAATGCATCAAGACTTCCTTGTAGGTCACTGCAATCGAGGTCTTTTAATGAAACTCACTCTCCTAGTTTATATATAACATTAAGTCATCACCATAAACCTTCCTGATTACACATCTCTCATATAATATCAAAGCATAATAGATTGTTAGCCATACGATTTTATAATACAGTATATGAATCAAATACATAAATTTATAAATATATTCGTTCAACTATAGCATAAAATCGGATCTATTTATAAATTGAACGCACGACATGTCTCTCACAAAAATCACGATTTTTTACTACACACAAATATGCATCGATCACAATTTGTACTTAAATTACATCGTGATACATTCTCATGAAAACAGACCTATGCGGCAACCATCTTCATATAGTATACAATATGGTTGATAATTATATATTATAAAAAATTTAATCTTACTTACGTTTAATTTAATAGAGCGCATCATATTTTTTATAAAGAAATGATGCTTTTTAGTTTTAAAATAAACAATAATCTCTTTATATAAAAAATGATAATCATATTTTTATAAAAATGATAAATACATTATTATATAAATAATGATAATCATTTTATATAAAATAAGATAATTATTTTATTAAATAATTAATTATCATTTTATAAAATATATGATAATCTATAATATATTTATATAAAATATATAGATAATCAATATTTATATAAAATATGATATATATAATATGAATATATAATTATAGAAATAATAATCATTTATAAAAATGAAAAATCTATTTTTATAAAAAATGGATTAGAAATTTTTAATATTAGAATATATTCATCATTTTATAAAATATATGTATATATTCAGATTTTAATTAATAATTATGAATATACCTATATATAATTTATTATACTAAGATTTTAATAACTCACACATCATCTCTATGCAATATAACAATATATTGAGCTACTCAATATATTCTATAAACGAGGATGAAATAATTAGTGATATTCGCCACTAGATACTCATATAGACGTGAAAATATATTTTATATATAATTGATAAGTGAGTTTTATTAAAATTACGAATAACCTCACATATCTATTCTCTTCGTATCACTTACAATGACTTAGGTACAACTTTATTCTTAGTAAAACACACTGATATATTCATATATCAATAATAAATAAATAGTATGATAATCATATTTCCGTAATGATATCAATTATTTATAAAAATATTATATCATTTTAATTAAAATAAAGATGATTTTTTAAATAAATGTATTTCAATTATAGTCTATAAATAATTTTTTATATATATTATAGTATATATATATATATATATACATATACTTATATATATAATATATATAATATATATACTATTTTATAAAAATGATAATCATTTATATAAAATGATAATAACATTTATTTATTAAATATGATAATCATTTTATAAAAATGATAATCATTATTATTAATAAAGATTAAATCATTTTATAAAATGATTAACATGAAACAATTATCCCATGATAATCTATTATTATAAATGGTTGTATATCATTTATATTTTTAAAAATGATGGATCTTTTACAAATATCGCCGGAAAAATCTTCGATAATATAAATGCATAATCAATATTTAAAAAATGATTAGATACATATTGTTATAAAAATGATAATCATTTTATAAATAAAGTATAATTCATTTTATTAAATATATATAATTTTATATATAAAATGTAATAAATAATTTATAAATAAATGGATAATAATTAATTTTATACAATATAAATGATTATATATATAATATTATATAATAAATTAATAAATACTATTTTTATAAAATAATGTAATAATACATATTTTATATAATAAAGACTCGATAATAACATATTATATGAAAAGTATGTAATAAATGCAATCCAGATAGTTATAAAAAGATAATATTGTTTTCCAAAGATAATTGTGTATTGGAATGATTATGTATAGCATTATTGAATTAGCACTTTCTCAAAACAATATGCCAGTCGATAACATTCTGTTATAACGTATCAATAGCTTACTCTCAAATAATATTATATAAAATAAGATAATGAATAGCATATATATATAAACTAATATGAGACTCTATATTAACTCTTATAGTCAAACAGGTTAATATATACTTATAGTACTCAAAATATAATCGCATAATAGTAATTATCTCAAGACAGTGCTCAACAGTTGTTGAGAAGAATCTAGGTTAATACCAAGTGAACTCGACTTTCAAGTTCTATAATAAATACTAATGGCACAATGTTCCCTAACTTAAGTAATTGTTGCGGTTGAACCTATATATGAAATCCAGGACAGTGAATAACATTCTACTACCAAAATATAATAATGCATTTATATATTATAAAAGAGGTTGACTACTAGTTTCGAATATCATGTTATATAAAATTGAAATAGATACATATTATAAAATACTTACTACCTCTCTGTTGGTCATATCCATACTGCTCCATCAAACAAGATCTGCTCCGTTGCCTGACCCCTTGACTCGCAGATATATCCAAATCTCATTATACTATTCATATTTTACTCATATACTATGATATGATATCTTTTATCAACATATGTATTGTTATAGCTATGTTATATATCTAAAATCTACCTGGATTATGTATTATTGAGATCTACAAGAGTGATATCCTGTGCAATATTATATCTCATCATAGAACTGAGATCTATTCATATTCTTACACAGACATCGATCCTAACTTATATTCTTCCACAGTTAAATACCATTTACTATACAGTGTTTGATACAATGTTATTAGTCATCGTGTTAAAAGAATGATCTCTCTGTCATTACTTTTACTAGAATTAAACAAATTTTTTAAAAATGATATAATATATCTTATCTTATCTGTAGTTTTAGACAATACTATACACTTTGTATATACAATATACTCGTTTGACCATGATTAATCATACGTTTATTAGACATTGCACAATAATATTGTCTCTGTGGTATAAAATAATTATCTTTTTTATAAAATTTATCATAATAAATGTCGAATACAAATGTAATCCAAACAAACTAGAAAAATAATATTTGATAAAAAGTTTTTGAAATAACTGAAGAAAAGACTGGAATAAGTTTATCAAAAACTTTAATTAAAAAAAACATGAATGTGTACACATTAGGGTCGTCCGTGTTATTATTTTACTATACCCAATCTTATTATCATTTTTGTAAATTAGATTACAATGATAGCTAGGATTAGTAATACTCAAAAGATAATATTTAGTATACATCTTTTTTAAATTATCTTATTCTATATTTATAAAAAAAAAAAAGAGGTAAATATTCCCTCACATCATAAATGATATAAATTCTTTATAAACCACAAAATAATGAAAGAATATATGATTAATACATTATACTTGATAAGGGGATAGAGAAGAATTTTTATATACTAAACTACAATGGTCCAATATATGATTGATCTATCTATTGTACTAAATATATCTACATTATTTTCTATATGTAGTACTATTCATGAGGTTATGTGTGACTACATTTTTACTAAAATGATTATCAAACTAATATTTATAAATGGTGTATTAACATTTCATCTCAATATAGAAATCTCAATGACCATTATATCTATTTATAATACAAAGATCATTATAATAATATTTTATATCATTTGTTACATTGTTCATCATTTTTTATAAATATATATCTATTGTTGCAAAAATTATAAGTAAATTATATTTATGTGGTGAATCAAATTTTATATCATTATATTAAAAAATAAATACACTATTTCACTTTATATATATCATAAAAATATACATGATGTGATGTAGTGTCATTTTTTTATTAAACATGATTTGATGAATTGAGAACTGTAAATCATCCCTAATTTCTATTGTAAAATTTAATACAATATTTATCATTATTAATGCAGTATTACCATGGGTAGTTGTTATTCAGTTTGTGTGTCACTTGTATGTAGCCAATAGTCTTTATAAGAATACGTAAGTACTAGCTATTTTATCACTTAAAGATGTCAGTTGATCGTTTTCCAATTAGTATAATAAGTAATTATTATTATGTCTTATTATTATTATAAATCATTTATGATAGACAAATGTATATATACTATATTTATACATATATATTAATATCACATATATTAAATATTATAAGAATTATTAATTAATCCTTTTATTATTTATAGCACTCACGAAATAATCATTATATTATGAGACGTTAAACAATGTCGACTATCATTTTTATAAAATATTGAAATTTTTTATAGTTTTAATACAATACTGACATGCCTCAGTTACATTCTAGCTCATACTATTCCACTCATGACTCAACATTGTGCTTATCATAACGCAAAATGCGATTATAACAATTATACATTACAGTTATGACACTATTGATATTTTAGTGTATTCAATATTTATAAGATAATAACTGATATATATTCTCATCATTATTATTAAGCATATATATTATGAGTACTAATTCTTCTCATATAGACCATGATATTTCTTTTACTATATATATATAATGACTTAGGCCTAACTTTGCCTTCTTAGCTTCTCTATCCTTCTTAATTCTATTAATCACAACACTAATGATTTATATTTTTATAATAATATTTACATATCACTCTATGATGGATATAACAAAGTTATTATTCAATTTATCTATACATTAGGGATTACAGCTAATTATGAATTGAGATTAACAAGTAACATTAGTACATTAAATATTAATAAATACTGAAGTTATCTCAGAGATTTATGTAGTAGAGCAATGATACATATCACAGTTTTTATGGTACTCAAACAATGAATTATCAATAATTATCAATTATAAGAGTGGAAGACAATGAAAGCCAAAAAGTCCAAAATGATTTTATACTTCAATTTTATTTAAACATGAAGTTATACATTTCTTAATAGGAAATGCACAGTATTTTAGATACTGCTTCTCTATTAAATAATCACAATCTATGTTAACATATTCTTTATAAAAATATATTATACTAAATTTTTTATTAAAGGTCACTTATGTCTAATACTTTGCCAATTGTATATTATTCATTATCATGATAGTAACAAACAATGTATTACATTATCTTTTTTTACTGATTAAATGCTTATATTCATTGCATTTATATTGTGATTGTATTTGTTATAAGCGCAAATAAAGTGATATATATCTATTTTAGATAAAATTTCTAAACACTTCCAGGTTATAATGAACAGTAATTTCTATAATATGGTATGAAATATTATCAGGGCTTATTTTACTAAGAGGTTGAAATGATTATCGATATTAATCATACCACCACATCGTATCTCACAATCAATTTTACAATAATAAAGTATGTATGTCTATCAATTTTTTATAAATTATTATATTATATATAATATATGATTAATCTATCATATTTATTAAATATGAATATTATTTTATTATAAATGATTATTCTAATTTTTCAATACAAGGTAGATGCATTATCATTTTTATATACTACATATATATATATATATCAGTGTTTATATTAAAATATAAAAAAAATAATAAAATATATAATATATAAATAATAATAATAATAATAATAATAATAAATAATATTATGTATTCAATTTTTAGTATATATTTCTTATCTATATGCATTGTTGATAGAATTATATATCGATCTTTTAATAAAATTCACTTACCTAGCATCTTTTTAAAGAAGATAATTATCATTATATTGTCTAATATAAAGTTATGTGATAATTCTTATCTCTCTCTCGGTTAAGTGATTTCATTAATGTTATTCCCAATTCATTTTCTATGTAAATGTATCGTTAGGACCTATTTATTAGATATATGATTTTATTCAAAATATTTTTTCACAGGTTATAGATTATGATATTTAATAATAAAAATAAAAAAGTAATTAGTACTGTTATATATGAAAAATTAATTTTACAATTTTCGTAATCATTTCTACCTACCCATTTAAAATGAACCTCCAGTCGCTCACCTTATCATATTCTATGTGTAAAATAAGTGACTCGTCAATATACTGCTATTCAATATAATATATCATTTTCTACGATAATTTGGGCTTGGTACATCTTATATAATTTTGGAATCTGTTTCCAATCAATGGTGTTGTTAGTCTTATTATAATTTTTAAAAAAGAGCTTAAGGGTTCTATCATGGTTTTAGATCATAGACAATGTCGGTTTCATTAACATTCTTATTAGTTACTACTATGTTTAGTATGTTAATAGTTTTCACTTTTAACATTGAGGGATCAGAAGCTTTAAGACCGTCGGCTACAACAATCAAATCTTTTCCGTGTAAGTACAATAATTTTTGTCTGGCCATATCCGGTAAAAGATGATTTCTCTTAGAATACTGGTACTAAGTATCAAAGGATGGTCTACCATGTATTTCTAAATGAATGAATTATGTTAATTTTTCTATACCGCCATAGGCCTCTACTTTCTTCTCTTGTATGATCATCTGATTCTTCCCTTCCTCCATCTCTAGTCAGACAATATGTTATCCACCTCTTATCATAGCTAACGAGACGATTACATATATTTATCACAAATCGTATTCTGCTTTAAATTTAATAGAGTATTATCTAAGTATATTAATATACTTTGAATATAATTCAATGTTTTAATACTATTACTATATATATAAATCATATATTTCTCAGAAGTATAATCATATTATCATAATATTATAGTTCACAGAATAGAGTCCACTGTATCAATAGTGATAGGTAGGAGATAGATAAAAACCATTATTGATTGATATAAGGGATTGATAGGTGAATAATATATTATATAAATAATATTAATTGATCTTTTTCAATTGGAAAGTATATGTGATCTATCTCCAGTATTTATAGAAAACTTTATATTCATATATATATAAATATATAATTCATGATAATTATCTTTTATATTTATTAATAATGATTATTATCTATTTAATAAAAATAATATTAATGATATCAATTTTATTATTACTCCAAGGTTGTCCGCATGATCCTAGAAACGCCTTTGGAAAGATCATTTTTATAAAGGCATGAATTGATTACTCGATTTGTAGTGAATAATAGTTAAACCAATGTACTCGTCATTCATATATATTATAATTTAGAGAGTAGAATAATTATTTATTTATTTTCTAAAATTATTAATTTTATCATATCTTTTTATAAATAGGGGGTTCGACAGATGACCGATACTGAGTAGCCGGACTAGATGTGTTGAGGTGGGAGAACTTCGTCCCACCCATCTCAGTCTTCTCTCCTCTCAGTAAAAGTATTGTGATCCAGTGTGTGTAAATCCACGAAACTCTATAGTACTTACGTATTTTTTACTCAACCAATTATTACCAATTTTTGTAAAATTATTATTCATTTTTATAAAATTATTTCATTTATAAATTATTTATCATTTTAATAAACATGATTATCTCTCCATCACATGATTTATCATTTTTATTAATACATCATCATTTTTATTAAAAATGATTATCATTTATTAATTGATTCATTATTTATATAAAATGATTATCATTTTATAAAATGATTATCTTTTTATTAAATGATTATTATTTTTATAAAATTATTATCATTTTTATAAAATATTAATTATTCATCTGTATCAACTAACTATCATATTACGATAAAAATGTTCTCATAAATATAACATGCATTCTTAAAATGTTAGAAAATATATGATCCGGCCAATGTGATATACTTTCTTTTCAGCCGGCGACATTATTTTTATAAAATGATTATTCATTTTGTGCTTCTGCTTCTCCCTTCCGCATCTGCGGGTCTGTGTAGGCTAAAAATATATAAGTGGTATCATTTTATAAATATGATAATTAATTTTTTATAAAATAAGTTATCTTTTTATAAATGATATCATTTATTATAAAATGCTCTATCAAATCTCGAGAAAGTGTTTATCATTTTATAAAATGATTATTTATTTATTAAAATCATTAAAGACTTGTAAATTTAGTCAAAGTTAGATAAAATTCATTTTCATTTTCTTAAATTTTTACTTTAATTTATAATAATGATTAACATTTTATTTTTACAAATGACTATCATTTTTATACAATGAAATGATCACCATTTTTCTAAACTCATTATCATCTTATTAAATGATTTAGTAAAATTTATAATAAAATGATTATACATATTTATCAAAATTTAAACTTTTTTTTAGTAATATTTGAATAAACATTTACGTTCTGGTTAATGTTCCAGTACTTGAACACACTTTTTACCTTATTTTATAAAATGATTTATACTTTTTTATACAAACGATTCATTAAATATACCTTATATAAAAAATGATTAATATTTTTATAAATGAGGAATATCTTTTTAGTGATTGATTATAATTTTTTGTTTAGAATAGTTTGTTAAATTATCAAATTTTGAAAAAAAGATCAACATTTGGCAACCCTCTGCGTACTGAGCAAAGTAGTTCGAGTAGTCTTTGCTATACAAAATGTTGACTATATACATTTTTTACGACATCATATCTGTATATATATAGTTTATATCATTTTATGGAATACGAGTATAATTATTTAACAAATCAACTCGTTTAAAAAAATCCACATCACAGTGAGACATGACAATCCACGCTTTCATTTTTAATATAAAATCTGTTAATCTGGAGATATATGAAAAAAATTATTATCAATTTATATAAGGATAAATGATTATGTTTATCATTTTTATCAAATGATTATCATTTTTATTTAAATGATTATCATTTTAACTAGTTTTTTTTTTTATATCAATGATTTTATATAATACTGTGAAATAATTAAGTATATTCTGAGTCTATTAGTTAATTTAAATTACATGATATGACTCATTTTATAAAATGAACTTTTCGGGTATGTTTTAGCTAGATCCGAATATACATATATGTGTGAAATTAACACTCAGAATCTTGATATTTATATAAATGATTATATCCTCGTTTTTATATCGATATATACTCTCTGAGTGCATTGATAAATAAAATATACTAGAATGATACTATTTCTGAGATACTTACAGATCATTGATACATTTTTATATATCAATATTGCTCTCATATATATTTCTCTCACTCATATCAGTTAGACTACAAATAGTCATCATCACTAAGACATTTATTATAACTATAGTATATATAATGTGTTATATAGACATCGATTAAGTAATTAGGTCAATAGGATTTTAGTGGTAAGTAGCATAGATCTGTCTATTGCTTACTTAGCAGATGATGAGATTATCACTCTTCTCTGATAATATTTCTGTGAGAAGTGTGATACATCTTTATATTATCAATGCATAATGTGTTGAACGCATCTATATTCTCGTACACATGTTGATCTTTTTACTAAAATGTATATTCACGTGATTGTTCATAAGAGAGATGTTGTTTATCATTTTTGGTCATTATGAATATATGAACTGTAATCAGTCTCTTGTATCATCAAATCGCAAAAAACCATTGTAGAAAGCCATTGACGATTTTTAGTGTCTTCAGTTACACGTATATAATGTATAGAGACTGGATTCACCTCGCATTGCTATATAGAGGCAGTGATTTATGTGAGTTTTTGTTAGAAGTATATACGAAATAAGAATCGTTCTGGGGGATTTTTAATTTTATGGTTCTTTTAGAGTTATTTGCTATTCAGTTGATGTGTGATATAATCTAGTGTTTCGTTTTATAGTTTTTCAATTTTAAAGTAAAATAAATTTTTAGTTCCATTTTCTGTCGTTTCGGACACCCTTAAAGGTATTCTCTCTAATATCACTGAATCTATACTTAATTCTAATGACGTGAATCATTTGGAGTCTTATCCTTTTCTTTTGGTTTCCTTTCTTATCTTACTGATCCCAGATTTTCTTATTTTAGGAATTGGTGAAGTGGATTTCATTATTTGATATATAAAACCTATGATATAATATGTCAAAAGTTTGTTTACACTTTCACAATGTATGCCTATGTCTAACCTTCTATCAAAAATTGATCTTAATTGGAATTAGTCGATGGTTCTACTAATTCCTCTTTCCCTATCAAAAGCTACATTCCTCAGGGTTCTCTTTTTTACTATTCTCGTTATTTATTTTCCTAAGCGATCTTCTTGGTTGCCCTTGTAATGCTATCCACTCATGTATCCTCCATCTCCCAACTTTTTACAAATGTGTTTATTACTTTTCTACCATAGTTTTCTCCAACCGTCATCCTTTTGGCTTCCAGTATCGATGACCTTGAAAGACCTTCCATATGAGGTAAACACAACCTTGTGCAATCAACCCTTTAAAAACTTAAATACTCGAAAGTTGGATCTTTTCTCGCTTTCGTCTTTATCTTTGTAAGTGGTTGAAGAAGCTACACGTTTGTGCTCTTTGTACTTAGTGGTTTTTTTATCTCTTACTCACTTTTAACCAGTTCTTGGTTGAAGAAGCTACACGCTTACGTTTCATAGCCTTATCATTATATTAATATATATGGAATATGAATAAATAAGAAATATTTAATTCAGCACAAGTACTGTATTTTGTTCTTGCTTTTACTCACGAGTTTACTGTGTTAATTGAATAATTCCTCGCTTTAGGAAAAGAAGAAGAGAATTGATATTTTCATCCATTTCTAAGAAGATAAGGGTTCCTCATTGTATTTTATCTGGCTTGTGTCAGTAGTTTGAAGAAACGGTGCTTCATCTATGACTGGGAAGAAAGAATATATTGCATACCTTAATTAAAAGAATATACTCAGTCCTCTTTGCACTTAGACTTTGTTTTTATTGAGTATAAGATGATATTAAGAAATTTTTTAAATCATAAGCTTTTTATTAATGAGTTATTATTAAAAAAGATTATATTAAACATTTGATCTGCTGATCTTTTACTCGTAACAGTTATTCCTCAGAAACAACATTAATTTTATAATAGTAGTTATTGCAAACACGGAAATATTTCCAACATACAATTTATTTTACAATGAAATTACGTAATGGTAAATATTTTATGAACATTGCTAATGGCACTTAACTTATAGAACGAGATAATGTTCGCTTGTTTGTCTTCTTTTGGAAATTAACATTCCATTGTATTTTTCTTAATATTAATAGGAATATTTAAGTATATATTTTTGTCTTTTAATCGAAAAAAATCATGTGTTTAAGTATTTCAACAGGAAACGTAGCTTCTTATTCACTTGTTCTTTTAGAGATAGTAGTATTTAGTAAAATAGGAATAAACTCATTAAAATAATTATTTATCATATAAAATAATTTGAATGTACTATTTATAAACTATTATTATTTTTTATATTTTTATATATATATAATATTTTAAATATATATAGTAATAAGAAAATATGTTAATTATGTATATTTTTTATTTTCATAGTAACTCTGGTGGTAATAATTTATTATGAAGAATCCTATTTAGATTAAGATTTATTTATGCTTTATCTTAAATTTTCATGTAGGTATGGTATTTATTACATTTTACTAATCATTTCCTATTTCATATCTTATTATTTATTCATATATTATTTTCTCAATTTTTGACCACCCTTAAAAACATTTTCAAGTATTCTTGGTAATTTATTTAAATTATATTAATATAGTCTATTACATATTATCAGGTTATACCAATTCCAATTCTTACCAATTTAGTTTTTAACAATATTATGAAGGTAGCAAGAGATTTATGTATAATATAAATTATTTATTATTTTATGGATAATTTATAACAATTATTACTTTTATATACACAAAAGTAGTTAAGAATGTCAACGAAAAATAAAATTTATTATATATATTTTATCTAGTAATTCTACAGTGGTGGATTTTGATAATATGTTATGCTGACTTAACCATAACGTTAGTGT
This sequence comes from Trachelipus rathkii, assembly GCA_015478945.1. NCBI lineage: Eukaryota > Metazoa > Arthropoda > Malacostraca > Isopoda > Trachelipodidae > Trachelipus > Trachelipus rathkii. Next base: position 33,696 of record JABUQX010019877.1, read on the forward strand.
ATGTTTTAATTAAATAATATTTATTTTATTTATATTTAATATACTAATTTTATTTATATCATAAAAATATTTTTAGTTACTATTATAAATTATAAGATTTTTATTCTAAAGTTTAACTTTTCTTTTGTAGTATAAGTTTTATTATATATAGAATATTAAGAAATAATAGATAAAAGATTTAGTACAATACTTATATTTTACATAGGTACCTTATTTTGTTGTGGGATACTCTTGTTATGCAGGTTCTTGACGGATTAGGTTTTCTCTTTTGTTTATGGTATTGTATGTACCCAATATTTATAAATTAGATTCATTATGTTTCATAGTGTGATAACAATTATTAACACCTTATTTACTATAATATAGTTGAATAAATGCGATTTTATACCTGTGCGTTTATCGCTGGAGAGAGGTAAGATGATGAAATACGGCACGCGATTGATTATATACCTTTTCATACACGATGATTCGGGAATAATTGAGCCTTCATTTCTATTCATTCGTTACATTCTATTTTCAAGTGTTTCTCTGACGAATTTTAGTAAGTCATGAGAGTAACGCTCTATCCTACGTGGTTTCCTTGGGATTTTGTGACTATGATCGTATCAACTTCATGAATCAACGAATATATTAACATGACACGAACATAGAAGCGCTATGTTGTTGATTTTTCTAAAAATTAAATAATTACTCATCAACCCCTAGTTTCTAATATTTTGATTTTAGCACTTTATTCTTTTAATCTAATAAAATCTCACATTTCTAACTAAATTGTATTACTTTCTGTATTCAATCTCCACCTATAGTCCAATTCATAGCTGAGTTTCTGAGAATTTTTCTGTCTAATTCTTTGAAAATAGCAATATTAACCTTGTATGGGGTCTTTAATTTATACTTCTGAAAATCCTGTATGCAACTAGCAACTATACCATTTAACAGTAATACCATATCAAAGCCTAAAAATATTGTAGAAAGTTTTTGTGAAGATTCACATTTTATCTCCTGTGTCATATATAAAAAGAGTCAGTATTCTTAATTCTATTTATGTTATGGCTCGAGATGTGTGTGAAGTGCTCTTAATATTCCATTCTGAGTAAGTATACGTTCTGTAAAATATTATGATTCTTATCTTAGTACATAAATAATTTTCATAAGATTTTTTCACATAAAACTCCTCATATACTCAGTATTGTGTTTATCTTTACATTAGTTCAAATTACTTTAGAATGTAAAAGTTTTTGGGCCTTTTTCTGTCATAGTTGATTGATATTTTGAATTAAGTTTTTACCAATATTTTTTTTAAATACTTAATAAAAAGCCAGCATATATAGAGAGGATAGAAGAAGAAAGTACTAATAAAACAAAAGAGCAGCATGTATTACCAACTTATTTAAATTATATATTAATAATTTATTGTCATATAGGTTGGTTCCTTTATACATAGCTCTAATAAAATATATTTTTCCTCTATATATAAATTAAACTAAACTTTTTTATCAAGCGGTAATCATTTTCATTTTGAAATTAAAAATACGAGTGATATTTTACCTGTTTAATAAATTAATGATTATGGGTATTGTCGTGTGTTTTAACTCTAACTCAATACAAAACATTACTAATATAAATTTATGACATCTTCGTCTATCTCCTATAGTGAAAGTAAAAACATGAAATTGTTTGATAGGTAAATACAAAAAGATAGAATTACATATTTTCTGTCATTATTTGCGATATGGTTTTTTTATCATTATTTTGACAAAAATACTATTTTAAAATAATATTTATCTGTGCTCATAAATAGCAAAAATAAATAAAAAGTGATTGTATTTAGTATTCGTGAGTTTATCCATGGAAATACCAGTTTTCTTTGCAGATAGTTGTTTTGTTATTGTATATACTAATTGGGGATGAAACGAATAAAAAACTTTATTACAAAAATAAAAGCACAATTTCTTTGACATTTTAGAAGGTGTGATATATATATTATAGAAATCATGCTAAGTAAACATTACGGTTTCTTAATGCAAAGAATTGTTTATTTATTTTATGATATTTCACACATGAGCTACAAGTGTGATAAACATCTCCTATGTGCAATTATATATGGTGATTAATATTATTAGATATTTTCTCTCTTCGCGAACGCCAAAAAATTTATTATTTGATAATAACGCGGAGCTATGGAGATGTTACGTAGGTGTAAACATTTGAAAAACTTTCTCATATATTTATTAATTAAGTTAGTTAGCTCTTAAATTTTGCCTTCAACGCTCTTTATTACTGTTCTTTGCGGAGCTTAAATCATAGCTGTAAAATAGAATGTTATTCCGATTTGTTAATCAAATGCTCACAATGAATATTTTTTGAAAGTATGAAAAACAGAAAATTAGATAGATTCGAAACTTATCATGTTTTCGACTGTAGTGTGAAATCAGTTTGTTGATAGCATATGAGATTCATTAATAACAGTGTTCACCTTTGTAGTATTTTTTTCATGTTTGGATTTTTGGAATAAGTGTTGTTGAATAATGTTCACCCAAAAGAATTTAAATTTATTATCGAAGCAATGATTTAATTACAAAGATTCATTTGTTTTAGTCAAGAACGTTACTGGTAGGATAAAGCTTTTGGTGTGAAGAATTGAAAAATATTCAGAGGTTCATTAGCTCTGGCTGAATTAATGATGCTCGGTATACAAGTTTTATTTGACAAGACCACCTGGCTCTTATCAATCAACTTATTATCTCCTAATTTTATATTACTTCAAGGAGCTAAAGGTTCAGGAAAAACCACATTAATCAATAATTTAATTAAAAAGTTCTCAATTTATCCATATTTTGTTTATTGCAAAATAATTTCTTTTAAGAGTATGAAAGGAAAGAAAGTAGATTCAGTCCACAAAGTATTACAAGAATCCATTTCGAATGCTCTCATTTTCAAGCCATCACTTCTAATTTTGGATGATCTTGATTGTATACCAAACATAGAATCATCTCAAGAAAACGGACCTTTATTTTATTATGTGAGTCACATGGCCTATATGGTCAGAACATTGTTATGTCAGTTGATAGAAACTCTTAAAATTGATGCAAGAACGACTTCACCCGATTCTTCTGTGATAGTAGTCACTACTTGTCTTTCACGAAATGAAGTCCATCCACTCCTTTCATCTCCAAAAGGAAATCAGATTTTTGTAAGGAGTTTGCGTATACCTCCATTTTCTGAAAACGATAAATTATCGTTTTTGCGATATGATCTAGAAAGTAGGCGCAATACATTTATAAGTAAAAGGAAACATTGGACTTCTTGTAAGATCCCTTCAGAAAAAATTTTCAATTTCACTGATGAGAAGCTTATTTCAAAATTAGAGGGTATGACTCTTCCTGATATTAAAAATATTTCTTTGAGAATTATTTACGGCTAATTGGTAAGTCTAGTACCACAATAGTCCTAGATTTTCTTTGATTTTCTATTTTGGATACTCTGTAGAAATGCAGCTTCATTTTGATAATTATCTAAAACTATGCAGCATGAAAAGTGGTTTCTTTTTACATATATACAAACTACTTCTTTTATATTCTAGAAGCATAGTAAATTGTCTAAATTTTTGATAGTGATATATCACTCAGAAAACACATTGTATACTTGGTAAATTTATTCGTCAATCGGCTGATATCACAATATTTGATAATATCTTTCGATCAGTAAGTATTGAGGTTATTTACATTTAATATAAACTTAAGGAAATGTATCAATTACTTAATTATATAGTCTCTTTTTTTAACTTCTCGAGTATTCCCCTTAACCGAGTATGGTTCAAGAAAAGTTCATTAATGTCAAATCTATCATTAGGAAGAAAATTAGGAAACATCTAATCTCAATCTCAAATATCTAGTATGTTTCTGTATTGGGAATACTCTACTGGTTATCTTCTTTAAATTTTCTGCAGATTCGACACAAAGCTTTAATTTCTGAACATGTCTTTCTCTTTGTGGCCATCTCTCTGATTTTCTTTCCGTTGATTTTAAATCAGAATTTGTTGACGGCCATCGTTCGTGTTTAAATCTATCTATATTGGTGTCCTCGTGATTCTGTTTTATCCCGAATCTTTTTTTTTTTACTTTTCATTAAAGACCTTCTCTGTATTAGTTCATCATAAATCCACTCTTATCTACCATCTATCGTCATTTTGCAATATTATCTCTAGCTCTCTCGTGTTTCGCTAGGCGAGACTCTCTTGTACTTAAAAGTTTTTGTGTAATTGTCACTAAAGCGAGAAACTTCTTGTTTAGGGTCCTATAATTAAAATAATTATTTTATGTTCCTATTTCAAAACTATTTAGCATCCTGAGTCCTGACATATAATAATGAAATCTTTCAAATTTTTCTACTTCAAAAATCATTTTAACATAACTTTAAATATTAAAGTTGCATTAATCTTTTTAAAAATTGATGTAAATGTAAACATTTTATTTATGGGGTAAGGTTTGTATTATAACATTACCATTATGTACAATTTTCTCTTAAATGACAATCAACAATGTAAAAAGTTAGTAAATGTTCATTGTTAGATGGAGAGAGTATTTTGAAGAGTTGTTATTCCTATTTAAAAGGTTGTCCAATTTGTTCTTTATTAGAAAGAAATTCTCCCTTACTTTCTTTTGAAAGTAATTTCTTTAATTCTTTGCAAGAATTTTAATTTTCTCTTTAATTTACTTTGTGGTGAGAGATCTTTGGGAATAGTACTATTGTTTATCTTTGAATAAAACTTAAAAAAAGTGTACTCGCATAAAATTATCATATTTTACTCTTATATTACTTGGAACTCTATCATGTTTCAACAATATTAACCGAGAATCAAAAATGAAAAAGTTCAAATAGTCAAAAGTTGTATTAAAAATATTAGAATTTATATATTTTGCTATCATTTTATTTATTTATCTATTTATAAATCTAAATCTGACTATTTGACAAAAGTATTAATTGTTATTTATTACATTTAACAATAAAAGCAAATTAAATTAAATTAATTAACCCTTTAAATATTTTTTTTGTTCTTTGAACCAAATTAGTACTATTCACTTCTGTCTTCTTTTGTTAGTATTTTCTTCTATAAAAAAATATGAAGGTTAGAAATGTTTTCTGGGCCAATGATTTGTGGTTTTATCATTACTAACTAAAATGATTTATATTTTATTATATTATTTAATTAATCCCTTTACAAATATTTTTTTTGGTTTCTTTGAACAAAATCTATATATTTCAAATACTTCTGTCTTCTTTTGTTATATTTAGTTCATTGTGTTTTAAACTTTTTATATCACGCAACAGTCATTTAAAAGTTATTTAATGAGTTAATAATAATATATTAAGAATATTTCGTATCAGGTATCTTTTAAATTTACATCTTATTTATTATTTAGATTTGAGGTATTAAATGTCTAAATTATTCATAGGTGCTAAGATTGTGATCAAAACGGCAACTTTTACAATGATTTTATATTTAAAGAAAAGCTACTTACTTAGTTTAATCCTAATATGTTAATATTTCCTAAAAATATTGGAGAACTGAATAAAAATTACTTATCTTAATAATTCTGTTTTTTAAAATTGTAGCATTTTCCATCCCATATAAAGTATCCATTTTAAATTTATTTCTTAGAAATAAAAAGTATTTCCAGAGTATTTTATACTTATAAATTTTTATAAATAAAATGAATATATATTTAATTATTAAATCTAAGTTAGCTTCACCATTATTATTTGTTTTTCTTGTACTGGTGTGTCAAAAATTCTACTATATCATTTTACTCAGAAACTCTCCTTCAATTTAATACTTAAGTTGGCTTGGGTATTCTGTGTTAAAGATGAGAGGTGTTTCTTTTATGAATAAAATATAATCTTACTTTTATCTTTATTTAGATTTTATTAATTTGTTTGATACTGTAGTAAAGTTCTTTTATCTTCATATTTACGTTATATCAATTGTATATTATTATTTTATAACTTCTATTTATTATAATATTCAACTTGTAAGATGTAACATATTTTTTGACATGAGGTATTTGATTTTTATTTCTCCTTAGGATTCGGTATCGTAACTTCTCTATGTGACTTTCCTTATGATTTCCTTTATAATAATTCTATAGCAATTGTCATAGACAGCCATTGTTCTTTCTTGATTATCTCATTAGACATATTAGATTAGTATTGGGATGTTCAATTCCTCGATATATTTTTTTTGCGAGTTTTACAAGGGCTCGTGGGAATTTTGTTCTTTGATTTCGAGGACTATATTTATTTAGTAAAAACTTATTTTGTATTTAATTTTATATTTAGCTAATAGGGGTTAATTTGTTATCTATACTAATGGAAAGTTTTGTTCAAAACCTTTTAATCCTATTCGTATTGTTGTTTGTTAGAATTTTATAATTGGTTACAAGTGGTTTTGTTATACAAGAGAGGTAGAAAGCCCAGAAAATAAGGATTCAAGTATAGTTTTCAGAAATTTTGTGGAAGTTTTCATAAAATTCTCTCTTCATAGACTTTGTAATTCGTAAGGGTATCAATTATCCTAAAGTTTTATATTTTTCTCTACTCGTGGTTAATAGTATATATTACTCAATTTATTAGGTATACTGCATCTTCTCTATGGAGATTGCTTTATTAGGTGTGTACAATTTTGTGGTACTTTTTCCTTAGTTTTTATTTTTATTTGTGGGAAAAATAATTTATTTCACCATGAAAAATGAATCCGAAAAATTGTGTTAAAACAAATCGAAGAAATTTCCATTTCCGTGGGTGTATTATTAAAAGAAAGGAAATAACTTTTATAAAATGAAAGTGTGCTGTGATGATACATACTAAAGTAAGGTTTAACTTAAATCTTATTTAAAGGTGCCAAATATTCCTAAAAAAATTTAAAGGGGTCCAAAAATCAATTTTTCGGAAATCGGTAAACTTTGAACCTTAATATCTCTGATGGGTAAGTGTAAAAATCTGAATTTTTCACACATTATACTACTTACCCTAGATGTTCCTTCACCTGCAATATTGACTTGGTATTTGCTTGTTTAAGAAATACAGCCATTCAAAAATGCAAAAAAAAAATTTTTTTTACAGTTGTGTTATGATAGCATACGTGGCCTACTCGTAATATAAGTAGCGTATATTGTTAAAGTGTGAAATATTATATTATTATTAGAAATATTAAATTTATTGTCATAATTCTTTTTTTTCAATTATAGAGATAAACAATGAAAATAAAATTCATGATTTTGGAAAAAATTCACGTTTGGAAAATGTCAATAAAATATACTTAGACTTGTGTTTGACTAATGCAAATAAATAACTAATACATTTTTAACAATTACTTAAATTTAAATATAATTAAAATTAGTTGGATAAACACAGACGTAATATTTAATGACCGTTTCTCCCCGAACATAAAGATTTTTTTTTAGCAATTCAATGTTTGAATGAAATTTTTTAAAAAAAAATGTAGAAAATATTTATATAGATATTTTTTGCTACTTCTTGATTCTAATACATTAAGGAAACTCAAATGTGAGAAAAAACTATAAGTAAAGAAATTAAAATTAAAATTTAGATTTTTCATGATTCAGTTAAAAAAAAAACGCGATATTTTGACCGATTTCCACCCCATTTACGTACTTATATATAAATATTATATATATATAATTATATATATAATATATACATATATATATACTATATATTATATATATATATATATATATATATATATATATATATATATATATATATATAATATATTATATATATATTTAATATTATATATATAATATTATATATATATATCTATATAAATATATAATTATACTAATATAATATATAATATATATATTATATACCGTATAATAATATATATATATATATATAATATTATATATATATAAATATATATATTATATATATATATATATAATATATATATTTACACTAATAAAATATATGTATAATATATATATGTATCTACAAAAAATTTTTTATATATATATTATATATATATATTATTATGATATATATTTATATAAATAACTAGCACACACAAACATTTTTTTAAATAAAGAGGCTCGTATATATTTTTTTATTTACAATCAACATGTAAGAGCGACACAAGCACACTTCAAAAAATCTAGCTTGCATAACTGAATAATGTCGCGCTTTAACATTAAATATTATTACGTCTCTGTTCGTTTCCAAACTTAATTTAATTATAATTTAAATGTTAAAGTAGATTTTAAAATGTATAGTAATTAAATTTGATAGAAAAAACACGTCTAAGTTAATATTTTATTGACTTTTTTAAAACGAGCAATTTTTTTTTGCCAAATTTATGAATTTTATTTTCCCTTGTTTTATGCTAAATAAAAATGTGAAAAAAAAAGAATTATGACAATATTTCACAATAAGTTCTAATAATAATATAATATTTAACACTTTAACAATTATGTACTTTATATTACGAAGGTAGGTCCTGACGTATGCTATCCATAAACACAACTTAAAAAAAATTTTTTTGGCATGTTTGAGCTGGCTGTATTTCCTTAACAAGCAAATACCAAAGTCAACATTGCAGGTGAAGGAACATCTATGGTAGTGTATAATGTGTGAAAATTGATTTTTAGCACTTACCCAATCAGAGATATTAAGGTTCAAAGTAACCGATTTTCCGAAAAATTGTTTTTGGACACCCTGTAAATGTTTTTTTTAAAAATATATACCAAACTTCAAATAAGATATAAGTTAAACCCTACTTTAGTATGTAACACACACAAAATTTATATCGTTTAAATTATTTCTTCTTTTATAATACACCAGATCTCCTATTTTTGCTTCTTCCATGATTTTCTTATGTTTATGTTTCAATGGTGAAGATTTTTTCTAAAAAGAAGAACAGGAAAGGCCAAATGTAACTTAAAGTATCCCTAACAAGTCACTCTCTATGAAATTTGGTAAGTGGTGATTATGGGATGAGGTTGCTAGAAGTTTACGCAAGTATGGAAGTATGATTAGCAAATGTTACCTCTATTAAAGTGATAAATTTGTTGCTCACCTGGTCAAAACATTTTGCTCAACCCGTTAAACCAGAGTTAATATCTATTCAAATACTCAATTGTTGGTTTTGAACTTTTCCAGGATAAATAACGCCCATGCAAACATATAAAGTTTTCAAAAATTAATCTTTTGCATGTTCATGAAATTGGTAGCCTAAACAATGGATTGAGCTTTAAATATATATATATAATATATATATATTATATATATATATATATATATATATATATAATATTATATATAATATAGTAATATAATATTAATATATATATATATTATGTATAAGGTATATTATATATAATATTAATATATATAAATATATATTATATTATATATAATATATATATATATATTATATAATATATAATATATATATTATATATATATATTATATATATATATATAATATATATATATATATACAACCTAGCCCCCCTTCGTCCATACCCTACGTAAACATGCTCAGGCGCAACTACCCCAGCAAATCCATACTCTGGGATCAATCTTTGATATGTTCTCTCAGATTTCTCTCTCTATAACGCTCTTTAAAATACAATCCCTAGACATTCTATCTCTCTCTCTCCTCTCGTATATTTTTTGTAATTTACATTTTTTAAATGAATATATATTAAATAACTTATTGACTCAGTAACTTCCCAACTTTTACTCTCAAAATATAGGATTTGGTTTGCATTCAAAGATTGGATTGAAGATGAAAATAGGAGGTTTGCAGAAACCTAGACAGTTGTTGGAAGAAATGATATTATGGCCTTCAAAATACCCAAAAATCTTATCGCAAACTTCTTTGAAGCTGAGGACGGGAATTCTTCTTTATGGACCGCCAGGATGTGGGAAATCTTTGCTTGCTAAATCATTTGAACATTACCATCATATTAATTTTATTATTGTTAAGGTAAATTGTGTCATATTTAACTTGATTTTAAATATCTGATGTAATTAAATAATTCTAATAAAAATCTTTCTTTAAATTTCAAAGGGACCAGAACTACTTTCAAAATATATTGGACAGAGTGAAAAAGCTGTTAGAGATGCCTTTGAAAGGTTAGAAATGTGATTTGCTTATTACTATTATGAGCTTTTGAATAATGAAATTATATACATTTATGATCTCAATAGTGATCTAATTCATAGTTTTATTTATAAAAGGGCAGCTTATGATTAAGTTATATTGATTTCTTTAGATTATGAATTCAGTATTATTTGTGTTAGCTTTATTTGATAAGCTAAAATGTTGTTATGTAGGTTCTACAATATATTGTGAAGTTTATCAGTACGTTAAGATATGATTAGGTATGTTAATTTGTATGTGATACTTTATATTATTTGCTATTTGATAATGATGGAAAAAGTATTAGTGAGTTGGTTAAATTAGTATAAGATTCAAAGTAATACTGTATAAGATAGTAGTCTTAGTCATATAATTATGTTAGTGTTTAATATTAACTAGTTTATAGTAATTAAGTTATAGTAATATGTTAGGGTTATAATAAATGTATGTTAATAATTTCTTCGAAAAATATATATAACAAATTTAGATATATTAGCTAATACTTATATAATATAATTAACTACATTTATTTAATATATCTCGTATTTCTAATATGATATGAATAGTGACTAGAGGATATTATGGTTTAATAAATTTTTGTAGTATATTATATAAATTTTTGTCAGATATTTAGTCTAGTAAATAATGTTATATATTAACTCTATACGATATGTTTTCAGATTAATGATAAAAATAAAAAAAGTAAAGATTTAAAGTTGGTACTTGTCGTTTATGTTTTATAGTATATTATTATATTACGCTGACATGTAAATTATATATATATAAGTAAAATTATATATGCTATATGTAATAATAGCAGAAATTTAGATATATAAATATACTTATGTCGCTTTATATATTTGTATACTAGTGTTAAGTTATGATTTAGTAATATAAGTTAACGTTAATGATAATTTTTGTTATGAGTTTTGAGGCTATGATTATTAACTAACGTATATAATTATCTAAATTAGTGATTAAAAATAAAAATGTTATCATGATTTTTCATTTTCCATTGATTTATAATAATTATTATAGAAAAAAAAATAAATCGTGACATAAAATAATTTACATATATATATATATAATTAATATTATTACATCTTTATATAATATATATATTATAAATATAATATATTATATAATATATATTATATATTAATATATATTATATATTATATAGTTATTATATATATAATAGTATATATTATATAGATATATATATATTAATATATTATTAGTATATAATATTATAATATAACTAGCTGCGTTTTAGATTATTTGATGGGTGAGCTGAGTATTGTGGCTAAGAGTAAATAAACTCGAAACGAGCAGGCTTTCGACAATCTGACAAAGAGTAAGCTAGAATTATTTGATATAAATTATTTTTAAGTAAAAGTGAAAGTTGTAAAGTGACATCATGTGAGCCTACACGCGCACATAAAGATCATACACACGATGTACTCAGCTCTCAGTGAAAATATAGTACACGACTACAAATGTTTCATTGAGAAGACTATAGCTGAGAGCAGTGAAGATATTGGAGTATCGGTAGAGCACACACACACTATACAATAAGCAGTTAGATTATTCCGTAATTAAGAAAGCTTATCTTTTTCTATTTACTATATTTTCCGGACTAAACTCTCATTCTTCAATTCGTTCTTTTTATATGTTTATTAAGATTATATGTTTTTTTTATTGGTTATTGGAGCCGAATTTTTTTGGGGGGGATTTTTAATAATTTTAATTATAAAATAGAAAAAAATATATATATTATATAAACTATTATACTATATATATTATATTATATTAATATTATATATATATATTATTATATAAATTAATATTGTATATATATTATATATATATATATATATTATAGATAGTATAATTATATATATAATAGTATATATAGTATATATATATAATATATATATAATATATATTATTATATATATATATATATATATATATATATATAAATATAGATAATATATATATAATATTATATATTATATATATAATCATAATATATATATATATATATATCTATATAATATATATATATATATCTATAATTTAAAGTTACTGGGGGTCAGAGCGGTAGAAAACGGATACAATCATTACTTATAGAATACGCACAACTAAATCATTTGGTTCGCATGTTTTAGCGCATGTTAGGGTATATGTTAGTTATGTTCTTAGATTATATCAGTATTTTGTGTTACTGCTTTATGATAAGCAAAATGTTTGTTAGGTAAGACAGTGACGTGGTATTTTATGTTAGATAAGTTAGTTGTATATATTGTAAGATTAGTACTATTTTATTACTATTTGATATGTGAAACTGATCTGACTGATGAAAAGATCAGTTACCACTGATAGATAGGGTACTTTGCTATTGTTAGTGTTAATTCATAGTTTAGTAGGTAAGATAGGTTAGGTTATAAAATGTATTGTTAAATATTGCTATGTTAACAGATATTTATTAGCTAAAACTTTAAATTAACATTTATTCGTATTTCAATATGTTAGATAGGCTAGGATGTGTTAAATTTTGTTAAATTTTGTCAGATATTGCTATGATAATGTAAATTAACATGATATGTTCATCGATATGATAAAGAAAAAAAGTAAGATTAGGATAGGTCTTGTTTGTTTAATGTTAGGTTAGTTATCGCTGACATGTAAAGTATTGTTAGTAATTGCTATGTTAGCAGAAATTGATAAGTAATAACTTTATGTCAGCATTTATTTGTAGTTCAGTATGTTAGATAGGTTACGTTATGATAATTTTGTTAGGTTTTGCTAGATATTACTACGTTAATGTTAAATTAATACTCTTATCGATATGATAGAAAAGTAGGGTCAGGTTAAGTTTTATTAGGTAATGTTACTTCAGTTATCATTGATAGATAGGGAACTTGGTTAATGCTAACATTTATTCGCAGTTTAATAGGTTATTTATATCAAGTTAAGTTATGTAAATTTGATTAGGTTTTGTTAGATATATATATGTTAAAGATATTAAATATTAACTTATGTGTTACGATAGACAATAAATGTGTGAGTTTGCAAAACTGTAAATACTGCTACATACTGTATATAACATAAAGCAGTAAATCAATAGATCAAGACTGGATGAGAGGGGTGGAGTGGGTGATTTTGTTTATTGTAGTGACACCATAAGCAGTGTCATATAATTAACTCAACAGTCAAATGTATTATTACTTGAATATAGAATAAATAAATAATTAATATTAATACTATAAATATATAAGATATGTTAATTGAAATCAAAACTGTAACAAAGGTATGTGAAACCAATATACATATAAAGGATTATATATTATTAAGTGAACCTGATATATTGCAAAAGTAAAAATTTAATTTCTATATAATTATTATATGAAAAGATTTAAACCACAAGTTTTTTAAAGAATTTTATTTATATTTATATTATAAATGTAACGTCAATCATAAGACTAATGATTATAAAAGCAAAGTTATAAAGTAATTTTATTAAATGAGTAACAAAAATAATACATAATCTTAAATACTTTTATTAAAGACAGCAATATAGATTTCACAATGTCGGCAACGGTCTGTAATAGCTTCTCGGCATCAGCATCTGGAATTTCAAATCCTGGAAGGCAAAATAAATGTTTATTATTTATATTATCAAGAATGGCATAATAAGAGGAGCACGTGACTATCATTAATATATTATAATTATATATATAGTATATTATATATATTATATATATAGTATATGATATAATATTTAAAATAAATATATTATATATTAATATATATATATATATAATAATATATAATATATATATATATATATATATATTATATACTTATAGTTATATAGATATTTACTATATAATACTATATATATAGTCATTATATATAATAATATAATATATTTTAATATATATATTTTATATATATATTATATATATTAGTATATATCATATATAGGATATATTATTTCATATTAGAGAAGAGTAAATAATAATAAATGGCAAAAGTTAATGAGGTTTAGAAATAATATATTATATTATATTTATTTTTAAGATATATGTTCAGTTTTAGAAAAAGAATTATTATAAAGATAATACATACATTATCCATGATTAGTGAGAAATAATATTATGTTATACTATATTACATAATTATATATTTATTGAATAATTATGCTATCGTTACATAATACAGGTAATAATTATTAATACAGTATATTATAAATATATATATTATTATTATTATATTATAATATTAATTATATATATATATTAATATATTATTATTATTATTAATATTATATATATATAATTATATATTATAATATAGTAGTATAATTAATATAATATAATATAATATTATATATATATTATATATATATATATATATATTAAATATATTAAAACCTATAATAGCATACATCATTGCAGCATAAGACATTTAGAACAAAACAATAATGAAACAACTGCAAAATCACAATATGTTATATTAAAAAATTAAAATAAATATATATATCTATAAAAAAATATAAATATAATATTAATAATTAATATATTATTATTATATATATACTAATAATATTAGTATATATTATATTATTATAGAAATCCATTATGATATACACGGTGCAATTCTGAGTGAGTCAAGTTCTAGTGAGCTCGTTATTTAAGTCAAATTTAAAAAATAATATATATATTAGTTATTAATTTATTATGTATCTATTATATATTATTTATAAGTTTTACTTTCAAAGTATATACTCAGTATAGAAATACGGATACAATGTACATTTACGTAAATATATAGTAGAATTAAGCGATCACAACTATAGAATTCATTTTTGATTATCTATATATATTAGAGGTATGTAGCGGATCACAGTTAGCGTGCAGTTGTATATATATACTTTTACAGCTACGCGGTTTTTTAATACTAAATATTAAATATTGATAAGTTAGATATATTCATTTTATAGCTGTGAGACTACAACAAAAACTATATCATTAACAACAATAATAACGGAAACGAGCAGCTTAATAAAATAATATCAACAGCAAAAGTTTTACTTAACGTTTGAGAGTGTTCAGTATCCACTGTCACGCACAAATGCTTATTCATAAGCAGACTTTAGTAATGTGTAGGTATTAATGTTTTTTAGTTGAGATTTAGTAGAGATATTTTGAGGATTATAGACATTATACTTTATGCTTTATTAAATAGATGTTATTTCATACTAGTTTAATAAACAGATCTTGATGAAAAGTATAGTAGTTAGATTAATGTAGTAAAGTATAGAGACAAGTTTCAGTTACAACAATTACTCTTTTATTAAATATTTATGTGAGCAGCAGTTTTGTCCATTTTGTTTCTGTATATATATTCATTTTATAAATTTTAACTATTACATTAATATATATTTAATTTATATTATATTAATATATTATATATTTAATAATTTAATATTTGTATTTATTTATGTGTAATTTTGTTTTTTAATTGATTAAAATTAGTTAAAACTATGCTATAATTATATAATTTGAGGTTAATTATGATATCATTAGTAAATATTTTTATTTTATTTAAATGTTCATTTATTAATAAATATCCTTTTAAACTTAATACAGCAAGCACCATAGCAAATATTAGTGAGTAACTTATTTCCAAATATATACAATGTATATAGAATACATATAGATAGCGTATTATAAATATTATTAGTTATATATAGGTACGTATACATTTTAGGAAGGTGATACTATTACCCTAATTCTATCAGTGATATATACACAAAGTTTATTTATTATTTTTATTTTATTATAAACACCTGATACAATAATAAATACATCTGTATATTAAATAATATAATATATATTATTTATATACATTTCATATCTTTATAAAATAAGGTAAATTGATTAAACAATTAAAATATACAATTTTTTTATAAGTTTTTTAATAATCAGTAAAGTGCTAGTGAGTTATGTATTAATAGTCTAGTAAATTATAGTAACATTTATTTATCTATAAAATAATAGAAATGATTAACATATTAAATAATATATTATATAGTAATTTGTTTATATACTTTCTGTTTCATA
>JABUQX010019877.1:62500-65000 GCA_015478945.1 Trachelipus rathkii
CGCTTGCACACTGGCCTATCCGGGGTCAGCAACCCCTATAAAGATCTTCATAAATGCCACTGCAGATGCAGTGTCAGGTGTAATCATGGGAAATGACAGTGCCATCAGACTCTTTGCATTTTACAGTTCTACCTTATCGGGGGCGGGAAAAAGATATGATCAAGCCAATAAGCAATTATTAGGCCTTACAAAGATGCTGAAAAGGTACTGCTATTTGCTGATGGGAAGAGAAGTAACTATCTTCACACACATAAAGAGCTAATAACCACAGTATAAAAAGATTAACGATTCTAATAACCAAAATGCTAAGCCTGTGCGGCAGATGAATCTATTAAGTTCCTACAATGTTATCTTAAAAGCAATTTCAATCAAAGAAAACCCATTAATGGAATATTTAATAAAAAATAATCTAAATACAATGAAAGCGCACGAACGAACAGACACGCGCCAGATAGAGGCAGGTAAACAAAAAGAGTATCAAATTCCTGGGGAATACCCGATAACAAGCTCTTTAAATTCTACGCGCCAGCCACTACAAGTAGGTCATAAAAATCTCACTCAAAAACATGGGCGAGGGGTCATAAACTTGCCCCTTTGCCTTTTAAATCTCAACAGATGGGAAAGAAGACACTCGTCGAAAAGGAGAAAAGAATGTTGGAATTGTGGAATGAGAGAAGAAGGGAAATAGATGATAATAATGCAGATGGTAATGAATTATTCGAAATTCAAATGGTGAATTTAATTACAGAATGTAATAAACGCAATAAAGCCGTTATTGAAAGATTTATGAAAAAAATAGATTATAAAGAGATTAGTGAAAAACAAAGTGTCAAGGATTTTATAAAATCAGTAAGAAAGAATAACGAGAAAAGCGCTTTAAAAATTGTAAAGCGGAAATATTGGTATGAAAAAGAGACGATTGATGTCTTCGTAGACATCTCATTAGGGTATTCTAGAGTGGTTCGGCCGGAGGAATGTATTGACGAAGTCATAAAGACGTTCCATTTACAAGGCCACTTAGGCGTCAAACGTACTGAGACAGCCGTGAAGGCTGAATTTGTCTTCAAAAGCATTCACGCAAGAGTCAAAAAAATAGAAAGGGCTTGTGACCAGTGTCAACTCGGTAAGATTGGTCGAACTGTCAACCCTGAGTATGGGAAATATAGAAAGTTATCTTATAAATTTGAAACCATACACTCAGATATTGTGAAAATGCCTCTGTGTCAGAGATGCAAGTACTTATTCACGCTGATAGATCGCTATAGTAGCTTTATTTAGGCCGTCCCGCTTAAGAAAATGAATACTGAAAGCGTTATTAAAGTTCTCCTCCATGAGATTCTGCCTTTTACAGGGGTTCCGTACACTCTCATAACCGATAATGGGGGTTGTTTCAAGGCGCACCTATTCGAAGAGGTCTGCAAAATGATAGGCGCTCGGCATTTTACCACAGGGAACTATAACGCGGCTGGCAATGGGAAGATAGAAGTCGCACATAAAACCCTACTCTCTAGTCTACGCTCCATGCTGGCGGAGACCGAGTTTCAGTATCAAGTCTGGATATCGGTCTTACCCTTTGCTTTGTTTGCAATGAAGCAAGTGCCCCTGACGGAGGAAGGCATAACGTCGTCCAAAATATTATTTCGTCAAAATGAGAATATCTCAGGGATGCTGATAGACACTGAGAGGAGCGAAAGACCTATGAATTATGATACCTATTTGAATTAATTAGCAGAATTGATGGCAAAATCTTTGGCGCAAAAAACAACTCGTGCAAAAGCACCTTAAAGAGGCAAAGTTTATTTTGGTAAGAAATAGGCAATATAATATCGGAAAATTGGAGCCAAAATATAATGGGCCTTATAAGGTGATACGGATTACCAACAATACTAATTATATCTTGAAAAATGAAAACCCGGTAGCTGAAAATTTGAAGAACATCAAAATTTATCACCATTTTAGAGAGGCAGATCAAAGGGAAAGAGAGGAGAACAGAGAGTTGGTAGATAATATATATATATATATATATATATATATATATATATATATATATTATATATAATTATATATTTACATATTGAGTTCAAATATATATATATATATATATATATATTATATATTTTATGTATATATATATTATATATATATTATGGAAGGCAACAAATACAACATAACTTACTAATCTTTCTTTTGCAGATAATAAGGTCAAAGGTTATTAAAAATTAAAATTAACAAGTGTAAAGATTTGAGTACAAATTGAATAATAATATTTAGTAGATGTAATTTATCCTCCTCAAGTAGTTTCCTATCTGTCTTACCTTCCCCTATCCTTTGTTTGATTGTAATAGATTTAAGAAAGGGTTGAGGGTTGTCTAACAAGAAGATATTTCAATTAACTCAGATTGAAGCTATCTTCTGCCTGATTTTGAAATCTCTTCTATAGAGCACAGCCGGGAATCACCAAATTGATATAATAAATTTCCATTATTCTATGTATATTTAG
>JABUQX010019877.1:70000-73420 GCA_015478945.1 Trachelipus rathkii
ATTATCTTATATATATATATATATATGAGGGTGTGTGTGTGTGTGCAATGGCGGCTCTGCCATACGGACTGTTGGACTGCAGCACCCCACAATATAATGTGGACATGCTTACGTTCGAAATTATCTCACAGTAACATACTAAATATGTAGCGTACATTATTTTTATATTATTAATGCCAGTAAGCAATGTATTTAGAACGGAACAAATAAGTTAGGAGCAGGATTGCAACCTTGCAACCCAAATAAAGTCCAACAATTATTACAAGGAAAGATTCGCAAAGTAAATGAAATGCAACGGACATTAACAAGAATTTACTTAGTGGCTGCATATAACGATGACCTAGAAACGAAGCGCTACGAGAATTGAAAGTTATTTAATTCGATTTGGAATTTGGAAGTATTTTCTTTATAAAAGTCGATTAGTTATATATTTTGCTTGAAATTTATTTTATGATTAAATATTTTTTATATTAATTAAACGTTGAAAATGTTTTTATTATTTAAGTGATTTTGATTATACATTTTCGAATAAGCTCTCTCTCTCTCTCCATCAAATAGCTCCGCAGACAAAAACTCACAATACGAATAAAAGTCTAAACTCAAGATAAATTGACTCAGTTAGCTAATGTCTTTAATTGTAGTGGTAGTACATGTAGAATTTGGTAATATTTTGTGCATATTTTTGAGTGGTTGTGACAATTTTCGTTTTGCGAATAATTTTCCCTTACAGCTTCAATATGTTCATTCTTTACAAATTTAAATTTATTCTTTATTAGTATTTAATTTTTAGCGAAAGAACAAGATTAATTGATTATGTCAATAAAATAGTGTGTAAACGTATGAGTTTATATCAAGTTCTCTTCCGGCAGAATTGACAATTTTACCCCCAAAACCTTCCTATAAATATGGGGTAAACTTTAATAAAGGAAGCTTATTATTATTTCGTTAGATTTTCCAGCCACTGATGTTTTTATCCACAACTGTCAATATATAATATATATAGACAATTTATTATATATATAACTATATATTATATATAAATAGATAATTAATATATAATATATATATAGTAAATATATATTAAATATATTTATAATTACTTTTCTCTTATATTAATTATATATAGATGCTATATATATTATATATACATATATATACATTCTCATTTATAGCTGTCATTCTACCCTGGTGCAATCAGTAGAGCGACAGAGGTCGGCAATTAATGCAATGGCTAGGTTTGATCCAGCATTTTGGATCTTAATTGGTAATAACCCATCCCAGTGAGATGCGGAGCTTTTAGCATATATATATATATAATATATTATATATATATATATATATATAATATATATAATATATAATATAATATATATATATATAAATATGAGTATATATATAAATACAAGCAATATATATATATTACTATATATCTATATATTATTAATTATAGGTCCTATATCTGTTTTTTAACTGACTCTCGTCACAGCTTGTTTAATTTTCCTTTTTGTTTTTTTTTTAATATATTGCTACTATATATACCCAACAATGAAATTTCAGTTGGTAACGACATATTCAAGTAAGTTCAAGTATTTATTTTAAATAATGTGTGTATTTAAAAAATCACAAATTTTTGTTTAAATGATATTGTATTAAAATGAAATCACATCTCTGAAAAGTGTGTACGTATCAACTAAGTGGCGATAACCCAAATTACATGATTTAGGGAATTCAGTGCGTATAAATCTTATTATCTACAGAATGTTAAAAAAACAAAAAAATACAATCAAACAAATAAATACATTCTATAACTTCTATAAATTAATATTATATCTCAAAAAAGCTATGACAACTAACAGAAAAACAAAACAATTTGATTCAGCGAAATCAAGTAAGCCCTTATATAAAAAATTAGTCAAAAAAATTACTTAAAAAAAAAACGGCCCAAAAAAAAAAAAAAATTTAGGGCTCGAGCCGACGGGGGACAGAGGGGGGGACGTTTTCCATACCCGTAAGGGAGGGCGGAGGAGCCCCCGCGACACCCAAATACAAAGAGCGGGGTTCCGGAGACCCTCACCCGGAGGGGGGGAAATAGTCCTACCCTGACGTTCCCCGGAAGCGAGAGACCCCGGACTCCTGCCATCTTGCGGTTACCCTTTAGTAAAAAAAAAAAAAAAAAAAAAAAAGAAAAAATTAAAACTGACGGAGTTGTAAAACGTAAAAGTCCTATATATTTTTGAATCATTCCGTTACCACTTAAATTGTTTAGGATCATATACTAAATATATTAAAAAAAAACAAAAAAAAAATTCCAAAAACTGACGTAGTCGTAAAACAGAAGAGGTCCAGGTAATAATAATATATAGTAATATAAATATATAATAATATATATATAATAAATATATATATATATAAATAAATATAATATATATATTATATATATATATATATAATAGTATAATATATTATATATATATATATATATATATATATAATATATATAATATATATATATATATATATAATATATATAAATATATATATATAATATATAATGGTATATAATATAATATGAAGTATATATGACTTAATATGCGATATATATATAAACTCTTATTCAATAGTTACCTACTCTACTATATACTTATATCATATATTATTATTATTAATATATAATATATATATATATATATAATACCTAGTTATAAATTTAGTAGTAATATTATATCCCATATCTAATATTATTAGTTTTAATATATATATATATATTAATATGGAAAATACTAATATAACTTTGTAGACATGCGTTGATTTGCGAGGGATAAATATTTGATTGAACGTTGTTTGAAGGCCTTTATTTTCCAAAATAGTTCTTTAAAATTTTTTAAGCGTGGGTAAAAATTTTGCTTTTTGCTTAATTAACACTTAGCCTTTCATACTTCCTTACAGAAGAGTTTTTTTATAATACCAAAGACCAATAATTTTACAGGACTATCTTCCTACCACTGGGTATTCTTGGCGAAATCTATTCGGCTCCCTACCTTCCCAAAAATACAAACCTATGCAATTTCTTTTATTAAGATGTTACCATCACTCACGAACCAGGGTTACTTTCCAATGGCGCGGGTGCATTAAAAAGGTTTAATATAAGAGATGCGAAATCCTCAATAGTTGGAAAACAGGCAGAGTTCTCTAAGCTAATATCTTATGTAGGTAAGACTGGCGATAGAGTACCATCGACTGTGAATTTAAGATACTTACTTACCAATATTAGTTGACAATATGTGCCTGCTATACATGATTGCAGATGCATAAAAGCCATTTTGGAATGCGAGAAAGTCCAGATTGATAATGCACCGCGAGTTGTGACCTCGAACTATTCACTTGCACTTCAAAAGACGCGGCTAAGGGGTGCGATTGCCA
>JABUQX010019878.1:5000-12500 GCA_015478945.1 Trachelipus rathkii
TAAATATGATATACTATATAATATATACTATATAGTATATATTAATAATATAATATATATAATATATTTATATATATATACTATATAATATATCATATATATATATATATATATATATATATATAGACATATATATATATGATATATCATATATATATATACTATATATATATATATATATATTATATTATATTATATGATTTCTCATACTCAATCTCATTTATGAATTTCACTCCAATCCGAATTCATTGGAACTATTAACTTTACTTGTCCTCCGGATACTTATTTTTTCATTTGATAATCAACTATATCCAAACTAACTCTCTTCCTGGCTCTCTCTCAGTTCATTCTGCAGCACCATACTTAAAATTTATGAATTAATCTGGCCGACTTGCTCTCAAAACTGAAACCTTCTATTAACAGACACTATTAAGCGATACTTTTCTACTTTTTTCTAATAAACAAAAAGTTACTCCTTTTCCTAAATTTTATCAATAGTCAACTACCTAACATTAATTCACTGTAGAAGAAGAAACTAATAACACTTTTATCTTTCTTAGATTTGAATATTACAAAAACTGACCCACACATCTCTCTAAATATACATCAAAAACCTACTTTCACCAACCTTGCACAAAATTTTTTCAGCCATGCTCCTTTTCTTTATAAATGTAATAGCATAAATACCTTAATATATAAGCTTACCATTTAACATCCGGTTATTTAGAACTTCATACAGAACTTTCTTTCATAATTAAACATTTCAACTCCAATTTATACCCCTCTTCCTTAATATATAACTTAATAAAAAGATTCCTTAATAAAGTATATTCACACAACAAAGCCCTTATGCTACCTTCCAAACAACTTTTTTATATTAAAACCCTTCTACGATCACCATTACACTAAAATTAAACAGGAACTTACAAAACTTGTTATCCAAGCTCTTACGCTCAGCCTAAAACTTATTTTTCGCTCTTAGCCCAAACTCTTCATATCCCGTTCTAAAGCATAAAGATTTCCTGCCTCTATCTGCGTTCGTTCATCGTGTTATAACATATTCATTTGTTGATCTGTCAAACATCTACATTGGCAGTACCCAATGCCACTCTACTAATCAGGAGGACGACATATAAGGCGGAGCCTGCTCGCTAGAACGGTTCACTTTTACACATCCCTCTCACTCCGCAGATCTAGTATTCAAAACCATAGTTCCAATAAAAACACCCTATAAATAAATTATATTTCACTATACTAACTCAAACCAACCAATTTCTTGATTTAAAAATTCTGGAATACTCCATATTGTTAGTATCAAACCTTTTCTCAACAGTGATTGTGGTCCTTATCAACTGCAACTTTCATAACTTTACCAGTGTATTTATTTGATGATATTTCCTTTTTTCAGATGAATCATTTATATTAATAGATATTTTATTTTTGTAAATTTGATAAAAAGTAAAAAAAAAACTGCTGTCCTGATGATGGGAATAGCACACTTCCCGAAACGTCGACTTAAAATTTTTTATCGCATCATTGATCATTGTTAATTTGGAAAAAGTTTCATCCCTGTATTTGCTTGCCTGCTTGCTGTTTTAATAAATTTAATAAAGAGAACATTTTAAGAAAAGTTTTAATTACATCAAATAACAATTATGTTTAGAGCATTGGTTTTATTATTTATCATAAAAACCAAATTAACGAAAAATAGCAATATATACAAATTTATCGATTCTTATACTATATATATATATATACTATAATACTCATATATATATATATATATATTATATATAATATATAATATATTAATAGTATATATATATATATATACTACCTACAAGTCCGTAGGGTCTTGTATCATGAAACACTTCTCAACGTAAGAACTATTGTTTTAATTTCATCATATGGCGGTAGTAAGTAGTGGTAGTTTGTCGTAGTCTGCCATAATAATATCCATCATTATTATTATTTAGTTTAACTGGTAGCATGAAGGCCAACGCGCACAGTCCCCATGCGATACATGAATTCTAGTTGTGACGCTATTCTATAACGTAATAGCATTGTATCGCCGTTATCTACGATTGAAAGTAAACTTGGAATAACTATAATTTTATTTTCTTTATTCAGGGTGAGCAAGTAATTATTATAATTTAGTATAGTATAGTATAAAGAGTGTAGTATATTAAGAATATAGTATAGTATAGCATGGTATAATATATTATTGAAAACTATAAAGAGTATAGTATAGTTATAGTATAAAGCGTATAGTGTATTACAGTTTTAAGAATATAGTATGATATAGTATATTATAGAAAACTATAAAGAGTATAGTATAGATATTATAATATTAAGAGTATAGTGAATTATATCATTAAGAATATAGTGTGATATAGTATCGCATAAGGCGTATAGTATAAAGAGTATGCTATAGTATATTTTAAATATAATGCAGTGTGGTAATGATGCTATATAGTATAACAAAGAATTTTTTATAATATAGTGTAAAGAATATAGTTTAGTATAAAATACTTTTAAGATTATAGTGTATTATATTATGAATGTTATAGTATATTATAGCATAATATAGTATAATATATTATAGTTTTTGGTAAAGATATGAATTTGCCTTCTTTAGTTCAGCATATTGCCTTAAATGAGAAAAAATTTTCACGTACGCTTCATATATTTTACTACAGTCCGTTTTCTAAACTTTGAAATTATACTTTAGTAAATGAACATATTTTCTTTTTAGTTGTAACATTTAAATTTTCTTATTCTTTATTTATATCTCGTTTACATTGCTTTGAACGTTAACTTTAATAAATAAATAAACTTTCTTAACACTTGTATTTTAAATCTTTTCATACATAATTTATGCATATTACGTTTTCTTTTTGCAAACGTCAACTAATATATTTTAATATATTTTATTTTAATCTGTAACATTTATGTTCAATTACATTATCTTTTATAATTATATTTTCTTTTCATCCTCAAGCTAAAACATTTGCTGTGTTAATTTATTATGTTACGGACCTTAAAGATGTAAAGCAATAACACAAATCACCCACTCCACCCCTCTCATCCAGTCTTGATCTATTGATTTACTGCTTTATGTTATATACAGTATGTAGCAGTATTTACAGTTTTGCAAACTCACATATTGTCTAAACATAACATTTAACATAGTAATATCTAACAAAACCTAATCAAATTTACATAACTTAACTTGATATAAATAACCTATTAAACTGCGAAATAAATGTTAGCATTACACTTGCAATTCCTATCCCTATCAATGACTAAATGAAGTAACGATTACCTAATTAAAACTTAACTGACCCCTTTTCTACATCCATATCGATAAGAGTATAATTTAACAGCTAACAGTGTAATATCCTAGCAAAACCCTAACAAATTTATAATCCAACGTAACCTAGTCTAACAAATACCTGGAAAAACTTCACACCAAAACTACCATGCGACATCTCAACCTTATTACTTATCAATTTTCTTGCTAAACATAGCCATTACCACAAATCCTTTTGGAGGTCAGCGATTTCTAAAAGTACAGTCAGGAAAAAAAAACAGATTCCAGTTCTAACTTGTTTTTTTTATCATACTCTGGAGAAAATGTTAATTTAATGGTAAACTGTTAAGATAAAATATCTGACAAAATTTAACAAAATTTAGCCCTCAGGCCTATTCTAAATATGAAATACGAATAAAATGTTAATTTACAATTTTAGTAATAAATACTCTGTTACATAGAATATTTATACAATACATTTCTAATAACCTACCTTATTTACCTATAAACGAATGAATTAACACTAACATAGCACAGTACACTATCTATCATGGTAACCTGATCTTTACATACCCAAACCATATTTTCCATCATATCAATAGCTAACAAAATAGTATTCTATTTTAAATTATCTATCTGAACAAAAATTAACATAACCTAAGCTTATCTAACAACTACTGAACTACAAGTAATTGATTACCTAAACCAACATTTTAGCTATCAATAAAGCTACACAAAATACTGATCTAATCTAAAACATCAAGTAACATAGCTCCCAACATGCTTCTCATGGCGAATAACATGAATCTAGATGTGAGCTATTCTCATGAACGTACATGCATGAGTCCTTTTCTACGCTTTTACATACAACTTTATTTATATATATATACTATAATATATATATAATACATATATATACTATATATATATACTATATATATATATCATTATATATATAATAATAATATATCTCTATATACTATATATAAATATATATATTATTTATATATATGTATTTAATAATATATATCATATATATATAATTATGTATATATATATATTATATATATATATATATATATAATAGATAATATATATATAATATATAATACATTGATATATCATATAAAAAATATATATATATACTATATATCTAACTATATAATATATATATAATTAACTATATATTTATTAATATATTATATATAATATATATATAATTATATATTATATATATATATATATATATATACAATACTATACTATATATATTCCTTTAAACTATACCTTTCAAAATTTGTATACTAATATTTTTCAAGCTGCGAACAGTGTATTTTTTTATATATTCAGTTTTTAAACTTTGAACATCATACTTAACCAAAATATTTATACTCTTATTCAGCTGGACATTTATAACTCATATATAATATATATATAATATACTATAGTATATATATATATATATATAATATATATATATTATATAATATATATATATTATATATATATATATATATATATATATATATTATATATATATTATATGTATATACGGTATTAATTATTATGTCACGTTTTCTTCGTTATGAGCATCAACTTTCATAAATAAACATTTTTTTTAATCTGTAACATTTTTATTTTTTAACATTAACGTAGTAATATCTAGCAAAACCTAACAAAATTATCATAACGTAACCTATCTAACATACTGAACTACAAATAAATGCTGACATAAAGTTATTACTTATCAATTTCTGCTAACATAGCAATTACTAACAATACTTTACATGTCAGCGATAACTAACCTAACATTAAACAAACAAGACCTATCCTAATCTTACTTTTTTTTTATCATATCGATAACATATCGATGTTAATTTAACATTATCATAGCAATATCTGACAAAATTTAACAAAATTTAACACATCCTAGCCTATCTAACATATTGAAATACGAATAAATGTTAATTTAAAGTTTTAGCTAATAAATATCTGTTAACATAGCAATATTTAACAATACATTTTATAACCTAACCTATCTTACCTACTAAACTATGAATGAACACTAACAATAGCAAAGTACCCTATCTATCAGTGGTAACTGATCTTTACATTACCCAACCATACTTTTCCATCATATCAATAGCTAATAATATAGTACTATCTGACAAAAATTAACATAACCTAACTTATCTAACATACTGAACTACCAATAATTGATTACCTAAACCAACATTTTAGCTTATCAATAAAGCTAACACAAAAATACCTGATCTAATCTAAGAACATAACGTAACATAGCTACCCTAACATGCCTTAACATGCGATACCAATGAATTCTAGTTGTGACGCTATTCTATAACGTAATGCATTGTATCCCGTTTTCTACGCTTTGAAAGTAAACTTTAATATGCTAACATTGACAAAGCAGCATCATTATCAATCCAGATAACATAACAACATTCAACCTAGCCTAACAACATAACAGCACATCCTATCGTATCAACATATGAAACTATGAATAAATGTCAACGTTTCTCAAATTCCCTATAAATCAATACTGTTAACACAAAATACATTCCTTAACATAATAAAGTAACTTAACATGTATTCCTTAAATCATCTTAATATACCGAGACTGAGCATTGCGTAACATATCTGAGATACTTAACTATGAATAAATGCTGACATTAACAAAGCGCCCTACCTATCATAGACACCAACATTTTGAAATCTAAATAATTGCTAACATTTCAAAAGTTTCCAACTTAACCTAACATTACCCAATAAAACTTAACCTAGGCCTACTTTTTCTATTACACCACTAACAGTTAACACAGTAATATCTAACGAAACTTAACATTTCCTACTAACAAAACTAGTATAACCTAACAGATCTAACCTACTGAACTATGAATAAATGTTAGCATGAACAAAGTTTCTACCTATAATTGGCACTTTAATAAAAGTTTTATGTCATTTTATAAACCTCTAGTATTTCATTATCCAACATATCTGACATACTAACTATGAATTAATGCTAACATAAATAAAGTGTCAAATCTATCAAAGACCTATCCTAGTTTGAACTATGAATAAATGCTAGCATTAACAAATTTATCAACTTAATCTAATATTACCCAACAAAATTTAACCTAGCCATACTTTTTCTATCATATTATTAATAGCTAACATAAGAAAATATGACAAAACCTAATATTTCGTAACAAAATTGGTATAACCTAATAGATCTAACCTATTGAACTACCTACGAATAAATGTTAACACGAATAAAGTTTCGACCTATTCTGGGCACTTTAATACAAAAAAAAAATTATATCATTTTTTTAACCTCTGATATTTATATAACAAAAACGGTACACATATCTCTATGAAAACATAACAAACAAGCACATGTATGCATTACCGAATCCTAGTGTATCATATGTATGATGTTATTTCTACAAAGTCATACATTGTATTTAGTTCTTCGTTCAAACATTAACTTATTTTAGTTTTCCTCTAAGCTGAAACTTTGCTTTACCGGTCTGAAGAGCGAACTTTAGCAATTTTTATTATTTTTTTTAAGAATGATAAGTAAATTTTATTTTTGAAGATTTATATTTTCAATAAAAATTTGTGTTTCATTATTAAATTAATAATTTTTTTTTTTTTAAATTTAAATTTTTTGTTAAATTTTTTTTATTATTAATAATGTATTTTCATTGATCGTAAAGCAGTAAAGCAGTAATGCAAACCATCCACCACTCTCACCATCCCGTGATCAATTAATTTACTGCTTCATGGCATATATATATATATATATAGTATATATATATAGTATACTAGTATACTAGTATACTATATATATAGTATATATAGTAGTATATATATTATATAAATATATATATACAGACGTGATACCATCTACTGGGGAATATCTGAGAGGAAAGTCAGTGGTAAGTAGACTGATATCCCTAGTACCTATATATATAGTATATATATATATATATATCAGTACTATATATATAGGTATATATATATATATATATATATACTAAGTATATATAGTATATATATAGTATAGTAACTATATATATAGTAATTATATATATATAGTGAAACATAATATATATATAGTATATAATATATATATTATATATATATATAGTATATATAGTATATAT
>JABUQX010019878.1:15000-35000 GCA_015478945.1 Trachelipus rathkii
AATGTATGTTAATAATTATAGTAAGTATGATGTAGAAGGCCTAATTGTAGAGACCGTTTTTTTGTGATACTGAAAGATTTTCACTTTCGTAGTTAATTTTTTTTTTTTGTTACTAAAGAATACCCAAGGTTATACCCCGATGGCGGAGTCGGGGTCTCTCGGCCTTCGGAGGAACTACGGGGTTGGGACTATTTCCCCCCCTCCGGAGGGTCTCCGGAACCCCCGCCTTTTGGTATTTGGGGTGTCGCGGGGGTTCGTCCGCCCCTCCCCTACGGGACATGGAAAACCCCCCTATGTTTTTTTTTGTGTTTTCCCCCGTCGGCTCGAGGCCCCTAGGTGTGCCGTATAAAGCAAAAAATTTTGTGTAATTTTTTTTATCACATTTCCTATGTGAAATTTTACGAGGGAATCAAAAATGTATTCCTTTTCTCGCTAGCTATTGTAGTTTTTGAGATATATTATTTTATTTTTTATTTTTGTAGTTTTTTTTATAGTATTTCTGACCAAGCATCTGACAGCGTTCACCAATGTATTCCGCCATTTACTTTAGCCATTAATAGTGTGTTAAGATGTACAGTAGTGACGGCTAATCCAGACGCTGGCCCTCTTGTACAAGCATTCGATTCTTATGCGCCTACAGTTTTAGCACAATCCTCTGGAGAGCTCTAGGAGAATTGAGTTTTTAGGACTAAGTGGAAGATGAGTGCGTGGTTCGTACTGAAAGTATAAAACCCTACCTGAGACGTTTAATCAGGACTGAGCGTCGGAAACCATTACGCGAGAAATTAGTTGTTCTAGAAATGTTCTAGGGTGTAGGTTTCGGGCCAGGAAAAGACGCGGACAACTGGACAGGCGAAACCATTCCTGGAGTTGTTATATTATAGTAGTATATATTATAGTAGTAGCACGTTATCTATAAAAGGAAGTTACATAAAGTGCGTGATAAATCGAAGATCGCAGAAACCTGCTCGTGCATCCATGCAGTGTGACGTGTTAGCTAACACTCCAATAGAAACATCGCGAAAGTTTCCATAAGTTGCGTTTTTTTTTATCATGTAATTTTTATATTTAAAAGTAAAATTTGTTTATTGTTTCTTGTTTTATATATTTAAGGGCTGAAGCCGACGGAGGCGACAGAGGGGGGACGAAGTCCCCCCGTGTCCCCCGCTGAGCCGAGAGGACCGTGACTCTTGTCAAAAGTCGTTGCTATTTACGTCGTTGGATCCTGTGTAGGTGTAAAAAAAAAAAACTGTCAGTTGGCAACCTTGTCGCACTATTGCGTTGAAATAATCGAAAAAAAATCGATATACATTGTTCGTTCGTAATATCGGTGTAACTACCGTTGTTTAAAGGTTATAAGGTTCCCGTATATATATATATATATTTATAGTATATATATATATATATATATATATATATATATAGTATATATATATAATATAAATATATATATAATATATATATATAGTTATATATATATAATATATAACAGTATAGTATATATGTATATTATATAATAGTATAATATATATATATATATAATATATAATATAATATATATATATTATATATAGTATATATATATATATTATAGTATATACGTATATAGTATTAGTATAATAATAGGCAGCATTTACTGCATAACAAACTCACATGTTGTGTAAACATAACATAAAAATAAGTTCTTTATAGATAATATCATAGTAATGTGGAAATTTTTAGTAAATCTTTGTATCAGTAGTTAAATGTTGTGTTTAGTTGCATCAAAACACCGATAAGTAGTAGTGGACAGTATGTAAGCGGGAGACTCATAAATAGACCCCTACTTTTGAAAGCAAAATCAAAATCCGTCAGTTTGTTTTTTATTTTTTTTTTTTTTTTTTTGTTATGTAAATAGTAGCAAAAATTCCTCCTAAACATTCAGTGCGTGAAAGTGTATTTTTTTAAAAATGTCAATTTTTCTTTGTAGATACAGAAATTTATTAGAAGAGGTGCGAACTAAAAAATCATTCCAGTCAAAATTGCCAATTCAGGTTTAGGATCAAAATATAATTATAATTATAGAAAATCTATTTTTTTTTTCATATTCTCAACCTCTAGCCTCATTCTTCGGATTTTACTCAGTTAAATAAACCGGATCGGAAGCCGGAGTCGGAGCCGGAAGCCGTATTCTTATGTATAATTTTTTATCCAGTGAAATAATTGTTTTTTTGATGGAAAATTATTGGCAGAAGATGTGCCGAATTAATGTGTTCAAATAGTACCAGAATCCTGTAGCACGGATCCGATCGGATCCGAAGCAGGAGCCGGAGTCGAAGTCAGACCGGAGTAGTGAGTGTTTATTCGAAGAAGTATTTTGTTTAGTAAGATCTGCGTGAACAAGTGTTTCAAATAGTGCAGAAAACCTAGACAGGTCCGGATCTGACGTGAGCCGGAGGGGGAGCCGGATCCTGGGTGTATCGATGTTTTTGTCCTAAAAATAAGTTGTTTTAGGTGAAAAATCTGTAATTGCCAGAGACGTACGTGAACCAATGTTCAAAGTAATGCAGAATCCTTAGTCGGATCCGGAGTCGAAGTCGGAGCCAGAGTCGAAGTCGCAGCCGAAGTGGCAGGAGCCGGTGCCGTATAGTGTTGAGTGTTTTTAAAAATAGTTTGTTTAGGTGAAAAATTTATTGCCAGAAGAAGTGCTGAATAATTTTCAAATAGTGCAGAAACCTTAGTTGATCCGGATCCGGAGCGGGAGTCAGATTTCTGGGTATAAATTTTTTTTCAAGAGTTTTTTTTTAGCATGAAAAATTTCGTTGCAAGAAGACGTGCTGAACAGGTATCAAGTAGGGCAGGATCCAGTAAGTTCCGACGAAAAGATTGGAGGGGGATTGATGGTGACCAGAGGTCAAGAGCGATGCCTGACCCTCTATTCGCGAGTCCGAAGAATATGTGTTTTTAGCATGAAAAATTATTGGCCAGAATCGTGGCTTAAACAATTGTCAAAGTAGTGCCCAGAAACCTTAGCAGAGTCCGGAGACCGAAGGTGAAGCGGACCGGCAGCCGGAGCCGGAAGCCGGAAGGCCGGAGCGGAGCCGGAGCCTAAGGTTATGAATTTTTTCAAAAAATATATCTTGGTATTGTAGGTAAAAAATTTAATGGCCAAAAGACCACTGAACATTTGTCAATAGGTGCAGAAACCTGTAGGTCCGGGTCCAGAGTCGATCGGAGACGGATCTGGGTTATAATTGTTCAAGAAATAATGTTTCTTAGATGAAAAAGTTTATTCTGCCAGAAGGACTTGCGTGAACAAGTTTTCAAAATAGTGCAGTAAGGCCTTAAGTCGGAATCGGAGTCGCGAGTCGGATCGGAGCGGAGCTGGATTCAAAGGTCGGAGATGAAGTCAGAGCCAGAGCATTTATTTTCGAAAAATATTTTTTTTAGGTTAAAATTTTATTGATTAGAAGACGTGCTGAACATTTTCAAATAGTGTAGAAACAAGAGCCGGATCGAAGTCGGAGCCGGAGCCGATTGCCGGAGCCGGATCCTGGGGATGAATTTTTGTTTTAATACATATTGTTAGGTGAAAAATGTTATTAGCCAGAACGACGTACTGAACAATTCTTGTCAAATAGGTTCAGAACCGTGTAGGTCAGATTCGGAGCTCGAAGTGAAGTCGGAGCCGGGATGTTGGAACCCGGAGCTGGAGTCGAGCCGAGCCGGAGCCGGAGCCGGAGCCTGGGATGAATTTTTTCAAAAAAGTATTTTTTAGGTGAAAAATTAATGCCAGGGAACGGTATTTGAAACAAAAGTTTAATAGTGCAGAAAACCTTGTAGTCGGTCTGGATCCGGATCCGGCCCAATCCAGATTCGGAACCGGATCCTGGGTATAAATTGTTTGATCAAAAGACATATTACATATAAGAAAAAATGTTATTCCAGCAAAGACTTGCCTGAACCAATGTTTCAAATAGGTGTAGAATCCGTTGCATCGGGTCGGATATCGGAGTCGCGAGCCGGGAGGTATGATTATTTTCGAAATATTGTTTTTGCTGTGTGAAAAATTTATGATAGAAGAAAGTGATGTGAAGTCAAGTTGTCAATAGTGCAGAACCTAAAGCAGACCAAGTCGAACTGGGGAGACGGTGTCGGAGCCGGAGGCCGAGCTGTATTAAAAAATGTATAAAATTACTTTCAAAAAAAATATCTTTTATTCCAACAAATCTTTGGAATGTAATTTGATCCAACAATTCTTTGGAATGTCAGTTGGTACAGAAACCTTAGCTGGATCCGGCAGCCGAACATGGAGCCGGGTCCTGGGGTATGAATATTTTTTTAGAAATATTTTTTTAGGCTGAAAATTAGTTGAAAGAAGATGGTGCTGAACAATTTCAAAAATAGTTGCAGGAACCTTTGATAGATCCGCGCATCCGGAGCAGGCAGTCCAGATTCGGATCCGGAGCGGGCAGAAGGAAGCCGAATCTTGTTTATAAATATTTTTTTCAAGAAATATTTTTAGTTGAAAAATGTATTGCCAGAAGATTTGCTGACTAATTTTCAAATAATTCATAAACCTTAGGTCGATGTTCCGGATCGAGTCGGACGGAAGCCGTGGGTGTGAGGGGAATGCTCTATAAAGTTTTGTTTAAGAAATTTTTCTTTTAGATGGAAAAATTTATTGCCGAAGGACGTGCGAACAAGGTTCAATAGTGAAGAAAACCTTAGTGAATCCGGGATCCGGGGTCGGAAAACGGAGCCGCGATTCTGGGCTATAATTGTTATTCTATAAATTATGTTTTTTGGTGAAAAATTTATAGCCAGAAGAAGACGTGGTTGAACAAGTTGTTCAAATTTAGTGCAGAAAACCTGTAGTCGATCCAAGCGTCGGATACTGGAGCCGCTGCCGGGTAGTGAAACTGAACCGATGTCTGGGCAATTATTTCAAAAAAATTTTTTGTACGTGAAAAATTTAGTGCCAGAAAGTACTGCACAATTCTCAAACATTGCTAAGAAAACTATTAGGTCAGAGTTGGAGCCGGAGCGGAGAAAATAATAATTAGTTTATTTTCTTTTGTGGGTTGTAAAAGAATATATTCAAGCTTGAATTGATTCAAGTGTGAAAAGCAATCGATATATATAATAGTATATATTATATATATAGTATATATACATATATATATATATATAATATTATATAGTATATATATAGTATATAGTATATATATAGTATAGTATAGTAGTAGTAGTATATATATATATAGTACTAGTATAGTATGAGTATATATATATAGGTAGTATATTAGTATATATTATATATATAGTATATATATATATATAAATAAAAATATATAACAAATAATTTAAAGGTTTTGTACTTCAACTCAAACTCTGTTAATGTAAAGAACAAAGTAATTAAAAACTTAGAAATAAACAGGGGAATTAAAAAGTTTCTTAAAAAATTAAGAAGTTGTACAGTTTCCGAGACTTGTAACGCAGTCTCCTCCGTCAGAATCTTACAATACAATACAAACCGTATGAGAGAGGATAGGTGGGGGCTCTGAGGAGGAAAATCGTATAAAGTACCATACAGACAGTACAAACCGTACGGTAAGTTGGAAGTGAAGGGATGTAACTCCCGTTTCATCTTCTCAGGTAGTTTGTTAATGTACTTGGTCTTTATATAGTATATATACTAAGTATATATATATTATATAGATAATTATAAATAAAATCTAATATATATATTAAGTATAGTATATCCATACTTAGATAATACAAACGTATAGAGCATAATAGTAGAGTTCTGAAGATGAAAGTATCTATAGATGTACTCTAGTAGAGTAATTATATATAGTATATATATATATATAGTATATATATAGTATATATATATTAATATATATAGTATACAAACGTAAGACATAGAATAGATAGTATAGAATATACAATAGATTATTACTTATAAATATTATAGTATATATTAATAAATCTGGAATAAGTATATAGTATGGATTGGGTTATTAAAGAAGTCAGAGGTTGGGTTGACGGTAGCAGGTGGTGTTAGAGTATGTGAGAAGTGAAAGAGAGTGGAAGGGTGCCGTACCTATTATTTATGCGGATGAGTTTGGTTAGTAGTATCATCTGAAAAGCTGTGAGCGGGATAGTAGAGAGAGTTGCAGTGTGTGTAAAAGGGGGGGGGGTTTGAAAGTAAAGGTAGAATAGAGTAAGGTTATGTTTGAGTGAAGACGGTTCCTTGTTGTAAAGTTATGTTAGATGGTGAGCAGCTGGAACAAAGTGTCTGAGTTTAAATACTTTAGATTATATGGTGGATGAAAAGGAACGAGTGATGATGCAGCAGAATGTAGTATGTGAAAAAATTGTGAATTGCAGAAGATAGGCTGGATGCAATGTAAAGTCGTTAGCGGATGTAAAGGAACTAAGGTCTTGAGTGTGCTAGGTCTTACATGACGGATTTACTATTACGTGTGGCTTTAATGCTATAGTAGTGAGGCGTATGTCTGGAATAAGAGTTAGATTATTAAGAATGTCTGCGTGGGGTGTACACGGCAGTTTGCATAGTTGCTCCTGGGTTACAGGAGCAACAAACAAAAGTTAGACCACGTCGATATGGGCACAAGAGGCTGTGTTTGCGAGTAAATTTCGCAATAATAAGACGATAAGAAAATTTCCTCTCTCGCCAGGGCTCGAACCATCGACAACAGCGTAGACATTAGACAATGTTACAGGAGCGTCTACCAGTAGTCCGATTGGCCACTCCAGAAAAAGAAGTAGTCTCGGAACAGTTCAAGTCGTCCTGCTTCGAGTTACACTGCTTTGAAACGGGTACTTATTTAAAATCCATAGAAGGGGCTTTTAACCCCCCGTCACTGGCGCTACATAGCAGTTCTGCTATGGGTGCTCCCGTGTTACAGGAGCAACCAACCAAAGTGCAGGCCAGCCGACAAATAGGAACATGTCAGTTCTTTGTGTTGCGACAAAAGTTGTGCAATAATAAGACGAAGAAAAATTTTCACTCGCCGCCAGGACTTGAACCATGTCAACAAAACAGCGTCACCGCTTAGACAATGTGTACAGGAGGGTTCCACCACGTAGTCCGAGTCCGACACCACAAAAAAGGAGGAAGTCTCGTTTACATTTTCAAGTTGTCCGTGCGTTCGATATCATGTTGAAACTCGGGATACTTAGTTTATGTAAATCCAGTAGAAGGGTGTTGGAACCCCTTCGGGCTACACGGCATTCTGTCCTGTGGGTGCCGTCCTGCGGTTACAGGAGCAACCGACACAAAGTCAAGGAACGCGACATGCGCACAAGGTACTTGTTGTGCGACAAAAGTTTGCAAGTAATAAGACGAAGAAAAAATTTTCCCTCCGCCCGGGACTCCTCGAACCATCGACAAAACAGCGGTCCGCCCGGTTAGACAATATGCAGGAGGCGTCTACACTATTTGGATCCGCCTCCCAGAAAAAAGAAGATCGTTCGGAAGTTTCAATTTCCGTGTGTTCGATATCACTGCCTTGCAAACTCGATATGTATTCAAATCCATAGGAAGGATTGGTTGGAACCCTTGCGGGCTAAATGGCATTCTGCTAGTTTAGCTCCGTGTTACAGGAGCCAACCAAACCAAAGTCTGGCCACTGGCCGACATGGTACACATGCTTGCTTGCGGACAAATTATGCACTAATAAGACGAAGAAAAAATTTCACTCGCGCCAGCCAGGACTCGAAACATCGACAACAGCGTCGCTGCTTAGACAAGGTACAAGAGGTTAAACCACGTAGTTCGATCGACCACTCCAGAAAATAAAGGCATTCGTTTCCAGTTTTTTAAGTTTGTCCTGCTTCGAGTAGTCACTGCTTTGAAACTCGATACTATTTTAAAGTCCACAGAAGGATGGTTGAAACCGTTTCTGGGCTACACGGCATTCGTTCAGGGTGCTCAGGGTACAGGACCAACACCGAACCAAGGTAATAGAACGCCGACAGGCGCACAACATGCTTCGTAGACAAATTTGCAATAAGACGAAAAAATTTCGCTCGCGCGCCAGGACTCGAACCACGGACAACAGCGTCGCCGTGTTAGACAATGTACAGGAGACTCTACACTAGGACAATATGCGCCTTCCCAAAAAAGAAGGTATCTCGGAGCAGTTTCAAGTCTCCTGCTTCGTATCACTGCTTTGATACTCGCTACTTATTTAAATCCACACAGGAGGATGGTTGAACCCCTTCTGGGCTACACGGCATTCTTCAGGGGTGTTTATGTGTTACAGGAGCAACCGACCAAGGTCAAGGAACGCAGACATGCCACAAATAGGCTTGCGTGCGAAAAAATTTGCAAGTAATAAGACGAAAAATTGTTGTCACTCGCGCCAGCACTCGAACCATCGACAACGAGTAAAACACAACAGCGTCGCGTTAGACAATGTACAGGAGCTCTACCACTAGTCCGATCCGCCTCTCCAATAAAGAAGACATCTCGGAACAGGTTTCAAGTCACCTGCTTCGACATCACTGCTTAGAAACTGTATACTTATTTTTAAATCAATAGAAGGTTGCTTGGAACGTAGTGAACGACCGGGCCCCGGCCCCGGCAACCCCCGCCATTGTGTAGCGACCCCGGCCAAATCCAGGCAAAACTGGGGTGTTCTACAGGGGTTAACGTGCCTAAAGTGTTACACGTAAATAATAGAGAGTGTAAATCAAACAAAAGTAAAAAAAAATATAGTTTAATCCAATATTTCTTTGTTATAAACTTGAGTGGCAAATATAAACATACCTAAATAGTAATCAATTTTTTTTGGTATTAACTATATGATTTCAAATTAAAATGAGGCCAAATTATAATTTTCCGAGTGTTTTCAACAATTAAAAAATATTCGAAATTTGATATAGTCAAACGAAATTCGGAAAAGGAAATAAATATAATTGGTAAAATATTATTTAATATATTATTTATTGTATAAATAAACATATTCAAAAAGTCACCATATAACGAAATCTCTCTTCAAAATTATTATTTATGTGAAATTAATATATATATATATAGTATATATATATATATATATATATATATATAGTATACTATAGTATATATATAGTATATTATATATATATAATAAGTATAATATATTCATATATATTAAGTATACCCGGTATAAATATATATAGTTAGGTATTAGTATATAAGTAGTATAATATAGTATATATATATATATATAATTATGTAGTATATTATATATAGTATATTATATATAATATAATAATATACTATATAGTAAGTTGTAATTACACTTAGTCGTTCTAGAAAAGTCAATTATTTCTAAAAAAGTGTTCGTTTCAAGCAGTATTATATGAACTTGAATTAATTAAATGTATTTCTTTTATTATTTATAAATTAAAATTACTGTTACAAATGGAATTGATATTTCAGTTTGCTGTCCTTAAGCTGGTAGACTTGTCAGTGCTTTTGACTGTTCACATTCTAATTTAGCTAAACCCCGGCCCGGCCCGGCTAAATCGTAGAGCAAGCCCGGCCCCGGCAAAATTCCTGCCCCGGTCGGTCCCTACTTAGGAACCCCATATATAATAATATATAATATATATATATATATATATTATAGTATAATATATATATATATATAGTAGTATAATATGTAGTATCATTATATATATATATAAGGCTATTACTTGCTAGATTGGGTGCGTTCTGTTGTGAAGCAAGCACCCTAGTAGTAAGAGGATGGGTAAGTTTTAGAAAATCCAGTATTTGAAATGATGTTTTTATTCGGAAGAAGTAAAATATGCAATGGAAGAATAAAAGTAACAAAGTCCCTTCTGTTGAGATACGTCTTTGTAGGCGAATGTGCAAGTCGCAGCCCTTTGTCCAGTGCTTTTCAAACTGCCTCTGACTCTTTCGTTTAAAAAGCGAAAAGTGGTGATCGAAATCGAGTCGCAGCCTTGTCCTTGGAAGTTTTACCGTCACTTGCCAGGAGGAATTTCTAGAGAAGTATTCTTACAGTGAATTATTTCTTTGGATTCTTGTGTAAGTTTGTTTTGACTGGACTATCTGACTGAAGAGGTATCTCAAAGAACGAGGTTTATATCATATTTTCACTTTGCCTATGCTAAAAATAGTTGCTCGCGCAAAGCTTATCATAAAAACTTCAAAGACAAAAATATTATTTACAAAGGTTATTAATGAGTGCTAGCATAATCTTTTCTAACACGGAGTGAGGAAAGTTATGTTATAATAATATATACAAGAAATAATAAACTAAAAATACATAAAGTTGTACTTTCAAATATGCAGGCATACCTAATATGTCCGAAGACATAAGCAAACATTAACAAACATGTGTGGAGGCAAAAAATAGTAGTATACATGAAAATGTAATATGTCAAAATTACAAGCATAACTGTTACATCGAAGAGTCTAAACAGTATATACAGTAGTGTGTGGCAAGTACAGTATAAATACAATGTTAGTAAATTAACAGTAAAAAGCTGCCATTTTATTTTAGTTTTTTGTAAATAAGCGTATTTGGTTATATCCGTTAGATATAAACAAACAGTACCAAAATTTAATGTAAAAAAGTACAAAAGTTAATACATAATGTCTTGATATGGAAACAAATTTGAGTTTTTCACAAGTTAAAAGTAGGCCACATCGAATCGAACGTTGAAGTCCAAGAAAGGTCCGGTGTTATGTTAAGGCGTTTCGTAATGCATCCATGATGTTGACCCAATGCGCACGTTAGTTTTCAAAGTTGGTAGGTACGAGAGAACATTGCCTGACATATGTGTAGAGACGAAGGTTGCGTTAAGGTTTAGGGTTTCTTGTATTTTGAAAATTTCGTTCATACATAAAAGGGAGAGGGTCACAGCAACATTTAGAAGTTCGGAAAAGGAATCGAAAGTTCTTAAGTATGAAGTTTCAAAAATTGAATTTCTGCCCATAATCCAAACGTTAAAAAAATGATGAAAGAAATCCAGTACCATAAAAGGAAGTTGTACATATGGTGGAGGCGAAATTGCTTGTGAAATTTAGGTCCGTTTATTTGAAAAATGTTCGTTCATACATAAAAGGAGCCGGTCACAGTAACATGTTAGAAATTCGAAAAGGAATCAAAAGTTCGTAGTGGAATTCAAAAATGTGAGTTGCCCATAAATCCAAACTTGAAGTGATGAAAGAAATCCAGTACCGAAGGAAGTTTTGCGTTATGCTAACATAAAGTCTTCAACTGGTGATATTGTGTGAAAGATGAAACCCCATAATCCCAAAATTATTAAAAATGAAAAATTGAAGTGTCTTATCGATATCGTTGTTCTTGAGTCACGTTCTATCCAGTTCAATTGGCCTATCACCGATCTATATTCAGTTTTTTCTTTTTCGTTCATTTGTGTTGTGTGTTTTCAGAGGCGTTCGTGATGAAGGTTCGGGGTGGTTCGTGTCTCCGCGGGTTGTCACCAAGTTATATAGGGCTATTATTGCAGATTGGCTGCTTCTGTGAGAGCAGCACCCTATAGTAATGGAGGATGGTTAATTGTAGAAATCCAATTGAAATATAATGTTGTGTAGTCAACATAAGTAAAAATATGCAATTCCAAGGTAAAAAGTAACAAAAGTCCTCTGTTGAGAACTCTGTTGTGTGTTCTCAATCCTTGGTCACACCGTTGGTCGTTGTTTCAAAAACTGTGCTCGTGGACTCTGTCGTGTTAAAGCGAAAATTGGTGATCAAAATTCGGAGTCGCAGCCTTTTCCTTGAAATTTACCTCACTTGCCAGGAGGAGTTTCTAGAGATAGTATCTTAAGGTTCGAATTTAGTTTCTTTGAAGTGTCTTCGTTAATTGTGTTTTGACTGACTATCTGACTGAAGAGTATGTCTCAAAAAGAACGAGTGTTATATTAGTATTGTGTCACTTTGACTTAGTGCTAAAATGTGGTTGCTCGCGCAAATCTTTAGCTAAGTTACGAACATAAATTAAAATAGTTTTACAAAGTTATAATGGAGTGCAACATATATAATAATAATATAGTATATATATATATATTATATAATATATATATATATATATATATATATTATGATAATTATTTTTTTATATATATATAATTTAATATATATATATATAATATATATATATATATTATATATATAGTATAGTATATATATATATGTATATATATATGAGAAGTAAAAAGTTTTTTTTTTGTGCCGTAAGTCTGTGTCCAAAGTGTGTTAGTTTGTTATGTTTGTCCTTTCATTTCATTTTATTCCGTAATTTAAGATATAAAAAATTCATTAAAAAAAAACGAAACAAATATTTATTTCTAAATGTGGGTAACAAGGCAAATATAAACGTGTAAACAAACTGACCTTTATATTAAATGTTTTTAGTAGAACGTAAAGGTGTTCAAGCCATGCGTGAATGGTTCGTCTGTTTCAAAAATTTGACAAGAGTACTTTTAAGCAGATTGTTAAATGTGTTTTTTTTAAAAAACAAATTTTCAAATAAGGTGTTTTATTAAAATTTATTACCACACTAAATTGGAGTATTTTACTGCAAAAAAATTTGAAATATCGTTGAAAAGTTCGCCAAACATGCAGTTTTTGTTGGAAAATTTCAAAAAAAAAAAAAAATTTCCTCGCTTCACCCCCCCCAATAAAAAAACCCGAACAGGTTTGTTGTTTTTTTTTTCATATAATTAAAATACCATAGGTTTGAGTTTCATAAAAAACATTTACTTTGTATCGGTTTGGAATAGTTGAGATTTTGCTATGAAGTCTGTCCTTAAACTATGAATAAGAGCTAACACCCCACTCAACAAAATACACATAATTTCAC
Organism: Trachelipus rathkii; assembly: GCA_015478945.1. Taxonomy (NCBI): domain Eukaryota; kingdom Metazoa; phylum Arthropoda; class Malacostraca; order Isopoda; family Trachelipodidae; genus Trachelipus; species Trachelipus rathkii. The sequence continues at coordinate 27,853 of JABUQX010019878.1, forward strand.
ATTTTAACCTATTATGTTTCACATATACATTTTTCCTTTATGTAAATTAAGTAAGAAGTTGTAAAGTAAGAAATTTAACTTGAGCAAATTTCCGTACTGATGCCAACTTTGTACATAACCGAACCTAATAACCCAACTATGTTACACTAAAGTCTTCTCCTTCACCTTTCCGTACTAAGGACACGTAAAATTAAAATCTTCACTAGTTCATTATTATTTATTTAATAAAGTTCCTATAGGAATTCATCTTTTCCCTACGAGAAGTCCCATTTAAGGGTCAACCTTCGGGGGACTGTTAGCGGGCAAATTACCCTCCGCTAGAGCTTTGTTACCGTTCGGTGCGGCGGGTAAGGAATTCACTTTTCCCTACTAGAGGTCCCATTGTCTACCTTCGGGGGCGGTAAGCGGGCAATTACCCCTCCGCTAGAGGCTTTGTTACCTTCGGGGGCGGTAAGCGGGCAATTACCCCTCCGCTAGAGGCTCTCTTACCTAATTAAGGAGAGATGCGAAATTCTCAAGTTTGCATTTATACATTTTAATTCAATAAAATTAATTCATGTGGCAAATTAAGTAATTAAACTAATAAAAAAGTCAGAGATAATAAATCGAAAAAAAATATTTGAAATGTATAAAATATGAAAGAACAATCTCAAAAAAGTCAAAAACACCGTAAGTTAGGTTAGGTTAGGTTAGATCGTTATATTATCATGCTTGTTTATTCGTGTACCATGCATTTGGGCCAATTTTTATTTTGGGTCATATATATATTATATATATATATATATATACTATATATATATATATATATATATATATATAATATATATATATATATATATATATATTATGTATTTGTATGTATATGTATATTTTTTTGTATTTTGTATTTATTTATATAAAAGCGCCAGGTAGCTCAGTGGTAGAACACTCGCCAAACAAGTGAGGGTCCAGGTTTTCGCAATGGTCGAGTGGGGAAATGTGAGCTATTCTTTCTTGAGCTGGCTTTGTCTGCTCGGACGTTAGTTGAGTACACCCTCTCCTAGATTAGGGCTAAACTGCCCGTGAGCGGCTGGTGTTTAATCCTGTAAATATATATATGATATATATATATATAATTATATAATATATATATATATATATATATACTATATATATATTATATATTATATATATATATATATATATATATATAATTTGATGCAACAATCAAATATTTTTCAACTAAGTCGACGACTCAATTGCGAATTTTTTTTCCTTATTCTGACATTTTTTTCATGTTTTATTCATTATAATGTATCTCCAATATATCCCGTAAGTTTCGTTATATATATAATATATATTTAAATGTATATATATTATATAATACATACTATATATATATAATATATATTATTATATATATATATATATATATAGGTATATATATATATATATATTATATTATAGATAGTTGAATATTTATTGCTAAATGTACTATTTATAAAAACATATAAAATTTGTATATTATATGAATACCATTTTAATATATATATATATATATATATATATATATATATATATATATATTATATATATATATATATATATATATATATATATATATATATTATATATATATATATATATATATATATATATATATATAAGGAGTTAAAGCAGTTATCGCTATTGTAAATATTTACCAGTAGGAGGGCCTTATTGATGAAATTTGAAGGAATCAATTAGAAGATACAAAGGTTGAAGTTAAGAGAAATTATTAAATTTACAAGGTATTTAAATATATATTATCTTGAAGCTTTCGTTCCTAAAGCTGGAAGCTCCTTCAGAAGTGATTATTATAAACTAACATTAAAAAAAATTAAAAAAAAAGAAAAATTATTTAGTTATGTTAGATTTCAAAGTTTTGGATAATTTAATTTTTTAAAAAAATTGTTGTGGTGCTCAGAATATTATTTGTATTGTGTCATATCTTAAATACTTACTTTGTTTATTAAAATTATTTGAATTAATGATACAAAAGGATTCAGTGAGTTTACTTTTTTGTAAATTTTGTACATGTACAAAACCTACTACAATCTTCCCATTAACCGCTCCTTTAATTCTAACTCTTTCCTTCCTCTACCTCAATTTCCTCTCAACCACATTAAAAATATTTTTCCAAAAACTTTACGTTTCACTTCCTCTGATATCTTCCCTCTTAAAAAAACCCTTAAACCACACATTCATCAACCCGTCCCTCCTACGGAACTCTACAATCATTTTTAAAATTCACTGCAAAGATTGCAATCCCTTTACATTGGAATAAACCATGATCTTACACGCCGCCTCTATAAACACAAACATGACCTTCTACATTGACAATTCAAAATTTCCTTCCCTGACACTAATCCAATCGTCTACATATAATCATTCCTTAACATTAACCAAAATACACCAATCTTACATGTACAAAATTTCAAAAAGTAAACTCAACTGAAGTCCTTTTGTATCATTATTCAAAAATTTTAATAAACAAAGGAGATTACAACTGACACAATACAAAATACATATTCTGAGCACCACAACAATATTAAAAAAATTAAATTTCCAAACATTTAGGTTAAATGTAAATATTTTTGCTTGGCTTTATGATACGATTTGTTTACGATATTCTGAGGGTAATTTAATTTGTAAAATAAATTTTTCAAGAAAATATATATTTAAATACCTTGTAAATTTAATAATTTCTATTAACATCAACCTTTGTATCTTCTAATTGATTCCTTCAAATTTCATCAATAAGGCCCTCCTACTGGTATATATATATATATATATATATATATATATATATTTACTATATATATACTATATATATATAATATATATATTATATATAATATATATATATATATATATATATATATATATATTATATATATATTATATATATAATAATATATATATATATGTATATATATATATATATATATATATTAAGATGTATATGAAAAAGAAAATTCTATTGACAAAACATTTCATTTTCCTTCAACAAATTTTAATAAAAATAAAACAAAGAAAAGGAAGGGATGGATAGTCGTAATCAAAAGAGTCGTCATGACCCACCCGTTGCCTTCGCCTCAGTAGCCTCAAACTGTTTACAAAGGATTCCAATACTCAACAAAGCCAACTGTGACGTCACATTGAAATGATGAATAACGAAACTATTCAGAACATCTCATTTTCTAAATTAACCTTTGCGACTTCGCATTTTCTCTCAAAAAGAAGAGCATTTTCATGTATTGTAATATTCTTTTGGTCTACTAGACATTTGGGAAAGCGATTGACAGAAGACGATATATGATTTTTTAAAGAAACTTTCTCCTCTATACTTTCAGCGTGACTTTTAAATCAAGAACGGTAAAATAAATTATGTATAAACGACAATAACTACTACTGCAGCAATAACCTCTACTACAACTACTATTACTACAACTACTACTACTACTACTACTACTACTACTACTACTACTAATACTAATAATAATAATAATAATAATAATAATAAAAATAAAAATAATAATAATAATAATAATAATAATAATAATAATAATAATAATAATAATAATAATAATAATAATAATAATAATAATAATAATAATAATAATAATAATAATAATAATAATAATAATAATAATAATAATAATAATAATAATAATAATAATAATAACCTCACCTTAACAAGGTGAATTGAATGAGTTGAACCGCCCTAGATGTGTGAGGCATACTCTATACAAGGGCGAACTGCACCCCTGTAAAGAGCAAGCAAGCAACTTGGATGGAGTGAAGAAATTTTGAATGCGCCTTAGAGCACCCAGTCTTTTAGAAGTTTGTATATATAAAAGGAGAAGTAATGTGATCCTTCCAATTAATGTCCCGAGAGGAAGAAACACGAAGAATTTTAAGGAGTGAGTGAAGTTTGAGTTGTGGGTCTTTTTCGAGATGTTATAATTGTGTAGAATAAATATTGGGTTGAGTAGAAAGATGAAAAAACACACACACATAGTTTTTAAGGCATTCAAAACAACCACAATTAAAATAAAGATCACTAGTAAAATAAGAATAGTATATATAATAATAATATATATGATTATATATATATATATATAATATAATATATATATTAATTATATATATATATATATATATATAATTATATATAAATAATATAATATATATATATATATATATATTATAAACTGACCATTGTGATCTGTTCCAAGAGTTTTGCCCATTCAAGACTCTGAGTTTATCGTAGAGGGGATCTGCTGTAGAGCTATCCGACGTGATATTTGAACTCGATAAAGGCGCTGAATGGATGCCGTTGTGGGTGTTGAAGTACCAATATGGCTTTGTCCAATGGGCATTGGAGTCTGTGAAGGGGAATGTGTAACATTCGAACTCTGACTCACAACAGTTGAAGAAGAATTAGAAACCGGAGAGTCAGCATTCGTCTCCTTCTGGGAAGAAATATTTCGTAAAACTCTATTGATAGAAGAAACCTGCAGGAAACATAAGATTTCTTTTTAATTTTGACAACTTACAAACTGATATCTTTATAACATATTACCATGATGGTCACAACTCAAAAAATCTCTATCGCAATATATATAATATATAATATATATATATATATATCTATTATTATATATATATATAATATATATATATATATATATAATTATATATATTTATTTTATATATATATAAATATATTATATAATTATAGTATATATAATATATATATATAATATATATATATATATATATATATATAATATATATATATATATATATATATATATATATATAATATATATTATATTAATATATAAATTATATTATATACTGTATTATATATATATATATATATATATATATATATATATATATATATATATATAATATAATATATATATATATATATATATATATATATATATTATATATAATATATATATATTATTTATGATACCAAACAGTTAGTCTACTTGAAAATTGCTTAGCTTCTCAATAATATTCTTTGGGCTTCGACAGTAACTTGGCACCAGGAAATTTCTGTCAAAGAATCACGACCAGTACATTGCTCAAAATTCGCAAGGTCTGGGAGCAATTTATAAAGAAGAATAAGATAAGGATTTAAACAAAAAACCTATTCAAGGAAGGGGGGTAGGGGATACAAATAAAAAATCTATTCAAGGAGGGTCCTAAGGGGTGGTTGGGTGTGTAAACTGCAACAAAAATCAATGTTACTTAACCAGTCTTCACAACAAGTTTCAAAACATTCAAATTCAAGATCTTATTTTAAGTGTAGATAAATGTTTTTTATTTTTTTATTTTTCTTATTTTTAATTATAATAATTTTTTTGGTTTATATTTATTCATTTTTGTGATTTATTCAGATTTACACATTTTATAAATACGCTACTAAATCATATTTTGCAAGCTCTAGAGGGCGTTTTTATGAAGAGTTTTTTTTACATACCTAGGGGTTTTTTTTTAAAAATATTTTCGACGAAAAATAAATTACAAAAAAATTTTAAATACCAAAACAACTTTTTTTTTTACTAGGTATTAAATAGCCAGGATCTAGCCGTTCTAAGAAATTATTATAAAACTCTGCAGTGTAAATTAGTTTAATAGTTATAGGCAAAAAAAGGGTAAATGGGTTGTTTTTACATAACAGGACCTATATACTTATAATAATATATATATATATATATATATACTATATATATAATATATATTATATATATATATATATAATTATATAGTTATATAATTATATAATTATAATTTCCCAGACTGGGTGTAAGCGTGCGTCACATGCGCTGGAAACAGAAAAGTAGTAGTAGAATGAATACTGACGCAAGTCGAAAAGAAAGAACCCTTTATACTTTTCAATGAGGACTTCGTCCCGTCAGAAAAATCCATACCCTAGGGCTTCACGGGACACGCGACGGACCCTCTATTATTGGCAATCTCATCAAATGAAAGGGTCATCCCCTTGGCCCAGGTGGGCACACAACCATTACTCCTCACAAAAACCCGCAATCACTCTATTATGCAACCTTTTTTCTCGCCCTGCCAAACTCGCACATTCTCTCCACTATGACATTTTCTTTACTGATCAATTCCACTTTTCCTTCGGTTCTTTCAGCGGCGATCCAAGCTACACTCACCACTATACATCGCTTACCACCCCTATCATACATCTTTCATATGACCAAACCATACTCAACGTAAACTTTCATTTTATTAATCCTCATTTTATCCCCTTCCTTTACACCAACACAACTCTCTAGTACGTTCATTCCTCACTTTTTCAATTCTTTTCACACCTAACACGCCCCATCTGAACACATTGTACTCTAGACCTAATACTTCTTATTCCCAGACATAGTCTCAACTACTATAAAATTAACAGGTAACAACATACCCTATGTAAGACCCTGGCGCACTTAAAGACCTAGTCCCTTTACATCCATCAAGGATTTAATTGCACCAGCCACCTTCCTCCCATTCACAAATTTCCTACTACACTCTGCACCACCCGTTCCCTTATCATACAACATATATCCTAAATAAACTCAGACACTTGTTCCAGCTGCTTCCCATCTAGCATAACTTCACACCGAGGACTGTCCTCACTTACAAGCATAACCTTACTCTTATATACGCTTACTTTCAAACTCCTACTTTTACACACCCTGCCAAATCATTCTACCAATCCACACAAACACACGCCTCACTATCGTCATACATACTTTTGATTCCATTCAGAAGCCTACCACAAACACAATATATCACTAACACCTGCCATAAGGCTTCCCTATTAATCCTATCATACGCCTGTTGGAAATCCATAAAACTTAAATACAATTTCTTATTCTTCTCTTTCATTTTCTCAAACATTTATTTCAATGTAAAGATTTGATCTACACATCCTTTGCCATTTCTAAAGGCATTGTTTTTCAGCAATCAGTCCTTCAGTCACTCGACGTACTCTTTCGACCAAAATACCAGCATATATCTTCTCTACAACACTCAATAAACTAATTCTCATATAATTCCTACAGTTACCCTTTTCCCCTTTACCCTTATACAAGGGC
>JABUQX010019878.1:50000-52500 GCA_015478945.1 Trachelipus rathkii
GTATCATTATATATATATATATATATTATATATATATATTATATATATATATATATATATATATATATATATATATATTACTGAGATTTTAAGAATCTCATTGAACAGAAAAAGATCTTCATGCAATATTTGAATTGTTTACATTGACTTTTCTGTATAGTGTCATGTAAGAGTGCTGAGATGAATACACACCTGTACAGAGTTAAACTTAACATTAGAATATATGATTTGTTGTTATAGCATTATTAAATAGCCAAAAGCATGCAATTTAAAGGGGCATTTTTAAGGACTATGTAGAACGTCACAATACACGGCGAATGGGTTAAGTTAGATGGACCAAAATCTAGTTGTTTTAATCCTGTAATTTATCAGGAAAAGCAAATAATTGTGTAATATTGTGTCGTAAACCTGCACTGAACTTTTGAAATGACATTCTTTATTATTTTAATTGCCAATTTAGTTTTCACCCATTTTTACATAAAATATCAAATATTCGTCAGTATTCCTGTATAATAAATGTTAAATAGAAGAAACGGTAATAGTAGCGCAAAGGGGCTTCACCACCGATTTTTATAAAAATCACAGAATATACTCTAAAAAAATAATAATGAAAAATAAAAAAAAAAACAAACAAACGAACGGGGGTCCCTTTAGGAAAAAATGTTACAGCCTCTCAAAGTTGTTAAAACTCCCCATAGGATTTTCTTATTAAAAAAAAAAAATTCTTCTAAAAATCCCAGGATATACTCTAAAAAAATAATAATTAAGTATAAAAAACCAAACTGATTTAAGTCTTTAGGAAAAAAGTTACAGCCTCTCAGAGTTGAAAATTTTCCCATAGGCTTTCTTATAAAAAAAAATTAGTTGGCCTCGTGCTCGTTCTAGATATATCCTAGTTCAGGTTATGATAAGATTTGTTAAGTATACATAGATTTTCTCTGTGTATACCTAACAAAACATATAATCCTAAAATATAGTGGCCTGAAATGAGACCTAACCTGGATGGATCAAAAATAAAATGTCTATGGGAGTTTTAACAACTTTGAGAGGCTGCCACTTTTTTTTCCTAAAGAGACTGCCACGTTTGGGTTTTTTTTATTATTCATTATTATTTTCTAGAGTATATCCTGTGATTTTTATAAAAATCTTGGGTGAAGCCCCTCTGCGCTACTATTACCGAAAAAAATCATTATTCCATCATTTTTACTAATTTGTACTTTACCGGCATATATATATTATATATATAATATATATATATATATATATATATATATATATATATATATATATATATATATTATATATATATATATATATATATATATATTATATTTATATATTTATTATTTATATATATATATACGTATATATTTTATATATTATTATATATATATATATATAATAAATATAATATAATATATATATACACTATATCTGGTAGAGATATTTAAAAAATGAATCATTTTACTGAGTGATTCAGTTTAAGTAATTGACGTTAGTATGCGACAATTCCCATCCCTAATTCTTACATCTCTATTAATTTTACTGCTCCGATATAATAAAATCTTGTTACTTACACTAGGGATATTTTCACTGCTGCAAATTCCTTCTGATATTAATCGATCACGAATCTCCCAAGCGAAAATTGAAGGACATTCGCGTTTGAACTGAGAAATTTTTCTTACGACTTCTTCCGTAGCGACACGCGGTTTTGAACCTCCTATAGCTCTCGGTCGAATAGATCCAGTTTCATAATATCTGCATATATATATATATATATATATATATATATATATATACTATATATAATATATATATTATATATTATATATATATATATATAATATATATATATATATATATATATATATATATATATATATAATATATAATAATATAGCCTATATATATATATATAGGTAAAATTGAACCTTTCGTTTGACCTTCGATATTCGATATATCGATATATCGAATCTTGGATATATATATTAGTGATGCAGGTAACATCCGCATCCGCATCCGCATCCGCATCCGCGGAGAATCCGCACTTTATTAAAGATCCGCATCCGCATCCGCATCCGCGCTTTGCCTTGCGGATGTTGCGCGGATGTTTGTTCTCGAGATTTGATAAATAATTTTATAATGAAAACACTTAAGATGAATCTGAACGCAAATAAAAATGAAAATGAGTTGAAGGGAATTCTAAAACGGCTTGATATTCCATATTTTACTGTTTTCAAAGACGTTCCAATTCGCTGGAATAGTACACTTCATATGATGGAAAGAATGGTATTTGCTAAAGACCTCTTTGCTTTGTACGCCGTTCGTGTTCCAAAGTTAACATCCTTATAATGTGGAAAATAACATCATATCACACTGTTAAGCTATTGAAACCATTTCAAGAAATTACCAAAAAAATCAGCGCCGCTAAAAGTTTCTGTCTCCGATGTAATACCATTAATCTCACGCTAAGGAAGCATTTTGAAACATCTTCAAAATG
>JABUQX010019879.1:0-10000 GCA_015478945.1 Trachelipus rathkii
TATATTTTATATATATATATATATATATATATATATATCATGTGATTATATATATATCATAAATATATAATATTATATATTATATATATTTATTATATAATATATATATAGATAGTATCATATATATTATATATATATATAAACATATATATTAGATATATTATATTATATATATATATATATATTATAATATTTGATATAATAATATATATATATAATATTGATATATATATTATATAATATATTTATACATATTATATAGGATATTATATATATATATAATAGATAGATTATAATAATTAATCATAATATATTATATATATTATATTAATTATAGTATATATATATGTATATATATATAATATTATATATCTATATCATTACTATAATATATATATATATATATATATACATACATTTTGCCAGAGGTGGTGAGTCGGAGAGTTCGGACGTCGGTAATTTCAAAGAGGTGGAGTCGCGAGTCGGAGGTCCGGGTAATTTTCAAAGAAGAGATCGGGAGTCGGATTCGGCACGAGGAGAAGACCAAGCGGCGCGGGGCAGATCGCGTCACGGGGGCGGTTTTGGGCATAGCCCTCGGGGCAACACGTAGCGCGCGTCAGTACACTGAACAAAAACTGTACTCGGCCACTTTGCGTCCCGTTGAAGCCCCCCACTCCCGGGTGGGCCGAGGTGGGTAAGTTTTGAAAGAGGGGGAGTCGGAGCGGAAATTTTTGAACCGACCTCCACAACCCTGATGTCAGATAGTAAAGCTGTGTGTAAAAGAAATAAATGGAGAGGTTTGAAACGTCGAATAGACTTAATATTAAATAATGGGAGAGAGAAGGCAAGGCACTAAGTCATAGTCTATTCTCCTATTTATTTTAGATATGAATGGTCTGGTGATGAAAGCATTATTTAGATGTAAGAGATGGTAAGGGAAAGTGTTAGAATGGTGGAAAATAGTAGAAGAGTGAGATGCTTACCTAATTGAACGTTTGAAATGTTGTGGTGTGGGAACCCTGAAGAAAATTGAAGGGATTGGATATAGGGTTTGCAGAGGGTATAAAAGGATGGTTCAACGAAGTAAATGTAGATAAGAAGTAAGGTGGATGTGTAGGGAGTGGGAGAGTCCCGTCGTGAAATTTATTTGGCATGGTACATTGGGACAAGTATCTCAGTAATGATTTGGCTATGTATATAATACTATAGTATATATGATACTTTATATATATAAATATATAATATAGAAAAATATATATATATATTAGTAGTATCAGTATATATATATAATATATTTATATATATAATATATATATATACTATTAGAAAACGCAGCGTCACAGAAGCACACACGGATCAGATAGCTCGATGCGCGCTACGCATACCCGAAAGACAAACTGTACTGGCTCGACGACCCGTACGTGAGGATGACTAGGCGAAACTAGTATGTTCAGTCGTGATCACGTAGCTAACTGCGTGGGTCACATCGTAGACAGTTCAGGCTCCGAGTAGTGCAAGCGCACGAGCGAGCATGGCGCAGTTCTCACTAGTACCACTGCATCAACGGTGTAGTAACATATCCGCCCCACTACAGACCGTCGGACGCCAAGGTCACTATACGCTACAACATCACTCCACCCGCCTCCATCGATCGTAGAGTATGCCAAGACGCGTAATCATCTTGCGTCTAAAACTAATCGATACAATGCGTTGATCAAACGGCAGCTATATACGATACTGCATTTAAAGTGAGATAGAATAAGGGGACACCACTCCTGTCGCTAACGCCACGCAGATCGACAGCTAGTCGTCCCAAGATCTGCTTTAGCTCGACGAGACGAGACGACGCCACTGACACCTCAGACGCGAGGAACGACGCACAGGGCTCGCGCCTAAGAGTGGGTCCTGCAGTGCACTGCACGCTGAGGCGCGAGGACGGTAGACGTGTCTGTTGAGCTCACTCAAGCAGATCTACGCGCAGGACACATCGAAGCGGGCAACACGCGTCATTGCGGCGGATGAGACTGACTGAAGGCAGCCAGTATCTGACGTGGCATACCTACGACGACTAGTACGGCTCGCTGTTTGAGAGACCGACTGACATTACCGAGGGTACAGGGAGCGGAGGAGTGCGCAAAGCTCCGCGCAGGAACGTCCGAGGTCCTACCCCGCTCGCTGCACCGCGCCCGACGAAAAGATGGCCCGCGCCTATATTTTGCTCCCTCTTCGCGGGTTTTGGTACGGGCGTGAAAAATGAGCATGCAAAATTGCGCAATTCCATAATTTAGAAAGAGCCAACTGCGACCACTCCAGCGAGTTGTTTCGTTCCTGTTTGGTCCTGGATCGTCCAGCGGCCGTTCGAGCTCGCAAAAATCGCGCCTGCGTCATGTATATCCATACCTTCCGTCACCAATTGCCCATAGTTGCTATACTTTCCCTGAGCTTCCTATACCATTTCCTCCATCAGGAAAACAAGCCATCTTCAGACAGTAGCAAATCGGAAGACGATGAAATCGTGGAATCCTGAACTATAGTTACTGAGGAGGAGAAACTCAATATTTTCGCCCAACCCAAGCCACGTCGGGCTGGGACGGAACACATCGGTTGATGAGGCACCCACTTATTAGCTAGTCTGTTCCAAATAGTGACGACTCAGTATAAGGTAGAAGCAATCAGCACCTCCAGACGTGATGTCTCCGATGCCTGTCTGCCTCGCAAGAGCTCTTGACAGGCTCTCCTAGCGAGTGCATGACCTCGTTTCTCATCTCGAACCCGCGAGATATTCTCGAGAAGACCAGTCTCTCACGCTCTAAGCAGCGACGACAACTCCTCACTATCAGATTCATCTCTCGACCACATCCCAGAGTCCACGGTATCGTTCGTTGCGCATCTCTAGACACCTCTCCTCTGATATATGTTAATCTGACGAGGTTCGATATCACACAGCATTCCGGAAATACATCCTAGCAAGCTCACCATCTGTCCTTTCGTACCATCAAAATGTCCTATACTCCCATCAAGCCGCTGACCTTTTTTTCACCCAGTCAAGACTGCGGCTTTTGCTTGCCACAACAGTGAGCACGGTTCAGACTCTACTATGCAGGAGGACGCCCATGGCCTGGCAATTAGTTCTGATAACCCCTGATAGCAGCTCCGTTCACCATCTCATTTAGATAATTGATCCTAGCCTTCAGTCGGATAAGTACTAAGTGCATCCGATTACAAACCTACCTGTGGCTACTATTCCATAAACTCCGGACTAGCCGGCGGATAACCATACATTGCTGCTCTGCTTTAAACGATAATTCCATTCCGACATCACATTTCCACCCATCAACTGACTATCCCCCTCCTCGACACGAACAATATCACTATCGTATTCCTCTACTCTCGACTATTACATACACTTTCCGGTTGCGCTCAACAGACTAGAACCCAACACGCGTTAAAGCCTACTTGCTCAGTTGCCTGCTTGAACGATGCATTGGCAAGAACACACTGTTGGGCAAGTTACATCGAAAGATTCAAAATTATGGCTTCCAACGGCGAAAATATGCCAACGGGTTCCTCATCGTACCTTGCTCTCTGGGACAAGCTTTAGCACTCCTCCGAACCTCTGGCAAAGGCCTGGCATTGGCCATAGCGGATTGAATTCCACGTCGCGGCGAATCGTCACACATGGGAGATCCCTTACAAATGACTATCACCAAAACAAACTACGCTAGATATTCTCTAATAACCTTACAACGGACTAGTTTCTGCTGCACTCGTCAGCACACTAAATGAATACGGCTCGTGCGTCCTCCTCACACATGACCAAATCCGTGTTTATGCACCCTGAGCTCTTAGCGCTTACAAGAGCTAACCGCCTCTTCCAGCTCTATAGGACGACATCCCGCTCTCATCATTCACTACCTCCTCAGAGCGGTCAGCCGACATCTCTTAGCCTCTATATGTAAGATCCTAAGCTCCACTCTCGTAGCTGCACAATCGCGACTCCAAAATATCCCGCCCGGATATAGGTGATACGTGTTGTAGCGAGCAGACCTACACAATTAAACAACGATTGGTTGCATAGGTCGGTTCAAGGGAATCCCGAAGTGACTAGGACCAGAAAAAAGAAACATACAGGAACCCAGCCGTCTGCTTGCTGTCTCCAGTGGTTCGCCTCGGCATGTCACCATTTTCCTTGGGTCGAATTTCATACCAAGGTCTCCCCGTCCTGCACCCTGAAACGGAAACGCTGCGACTCTGCAACACCTTGTTGATAACTATATCAGGATCTCCTACTGGGTTCATAAGGTTATTCTTGATGTCACATTATCGCGACGCTAGATTCATCTGGCCCGAGTGTTGTCCCTCTAATGGCCATATACTTGATTACTCATCTTGCTAATTTAAGGAGAAAACATGGTAGTTTGTACTTATGGTTCGAGAAGTATTGATAATTTTAAGCCGAGGAATTCTTGGACTGTTGAACGCGCGCTACAAGGCATAATGGATAACGAAACATTGATTTCAGACAAATATTTGGGGGCTTGATTCGGGTGAAAGCAACTGTTACCGTTATAAGCTGTAACTCAAGAAAACTGTCTCTTTCTAGAATTATTTAAAGGTATCTGTTGAAGAACTGAAGAATAAATAAATAGCTTACTTTGATCATATTGATAGGTGGGATGTTTGTAAACCATTTGTTAACCAGTGTTTAAACCCATGGGTTTAAAACCACATAAAAAAACCAATGGTTGTAAACCATAAAATTAACGGATTCAAAAATTTAAAAAATGGTATAATTAATGGCTTTTCGTTAGCATGTTGATTTGGTTTTCTCAATTTTTCAATCGAGGAGTAACTGAACAGGCAAGGGAAACATTTTCTGCTGATTTATTTTGGGTCTCAAATATGTATTATAGATATCTATAATTATATAATATATAATATATTATTAAATATATATATAATATATATATATATTAATATCTTATATATATATATATTATATATATATATAATTATATAATTATATAATTATATATAATTATATATCTATTTGTAAATTAACATGTTTAAAACATGATTCTCGTTTCGGAGCTCTTTAGGATTTCATTTTCTACCCATCGATGCCACATTTCAAAAAGATTATAATAAAACTCATTTGAGGAGTGTGTGGCCACAGCATCAACCAAGCTAGAAGCAATGACTGTAACTAGAGTGATGATGTGGATATTTGGGAAAATATGAATATGGAGCTAGAACAGCTTAATCACCACTCAACAGACAAGATTTAAACAAAAGTAAAAAGGAGGCATCATCAGGCAGTAACAGAAGCTCATCTTATTGGCATATATTTTTAACCCAGGATATCAGACCACAGACTTCCAGAGGATGAGCTACTTCAAAAGCAGTTGGGAATTTAATAGATAAAATAAGGAAGCAAAATTCTGCCTCCGTCGTCATAAAAGTTACCTGATTTGATGAGTCTCTGTTGTCAGCAGTGACATCCTTCATTTTCGGTACAGATGTCTTAAAGCAAAAAATTAGAATGGAGAAGGTCATATATCAAAATATAATAAGCATAATTGTCAGCAAACTCAGTCAACTGCTAATGTGAAAGGTTCGATTTTCAATTTTGGACTTGGTGCACAGCAACATTGAAATAGCGTTGGGAGAGCTAAATCAGGGAAAATTAGTTTTTTGATATCAATAAATCCCAATGATAATTCGTTTCGACTTTTAATGATGAAATCTCTCTCTCTCTGCTCTTTCTCTTCTTCTCTATATATATATATATTATATATATAATATATAATTATATAATATATATATATTATATATATATATCAGTATATATATATGATATAATATATATATATATATAGTTATATAGTTATAATATATAGTATATATAATATATATATATATAATAAATGAGTAATAATAATATATACTATATATATATAGTTATATAGTATATACGTATATAATTATATATATATATATATAAAATTCATATAATATATATTAATATATAATATATATAGTTATATATATATATTATTTATATTTTATATTAAAATTCAAACCTCACGTGCATAGCCCTATTCAAGGAGGGAAGTATATTAATATATATATATTATATATATAATAATATCATAATATATATATATATATATAATATATATATATAGTATATATATTATATATTATATTTATATATATATTATATTATTAATTTTTTATGTATATATATACGATATATTATATATCCTAGTATTTCAAATAAAAACCTGTCAAATAGAACTCAATTGTATATCATTATAGGTTAATTTGAATAAACTTTTCTTTATGCGTTATTGTTTTTTTTTTTTTTTTTTTTTTTTGCGAAATAATTAAGTATAACCTTTTTTTTCAGATAAAGTTTATTATATCATATACCCCTCTTATTTTTTAACTTTATGAGTTTATGTAAACTCAAAAAATAATAAATAATTTATATTACATTATTCAGTTTAAAGTTATCAAGAAAATTTGAAATTTAAGAATCTAATGAAATTTATTAAGGAATTTTAAAATATGTGTTTGCACATGTGTATAACAGTTTCCAGTAGTTTTTTGCCTTTAAATTTATTAAAACCAATAAAAACCACAATTAAAACCATCAAAATAGCCATAAAAACAAAAAAACAAAAAAAACTATTGGTTTATTTGGTTTATTTAAAAAAACAATGGTTTTTGGTTTTTTTTTTTTAAAAATATGTTTTTTTCCAACCCTAGTCATATGTCGTTTTTTTTTCATATTTTGTTGCCGAGAATGGCGTATATATTCACAATTTTTTTTATCATAGAATTGGTAGAATTTGCTGAAATATCATTACCCTGATCACAGAATCTAAGTTTGGAGAAATATTACCATTTTTTTCATACCATCAAGGTATAAGAAAAAAGGAAATTACAGTTGCTGCACGAAGACAAAAAATGTGATACATACGTTTAACATTCGTTACTTAGTAAATAACAACTGCAAACATTTCTTTAACAATTTTTATTTATTTATTTATTTTTATTATTATTATTATTATTATTATTATTATTATTATATTATTATTTTATTATATATGAATTATTTATTATGATGATTATTATTTTATTATTATTATTATTATTATTATTATTATTATTATTATTATTATTATTATTATTATTATTATTATTATTATTATTATTATTATTATTATTATTTTACTATAATTATTTTATTATTATTAGTGCATTTGCGTATTACTCTGGTCTCCATGATGCTTATATTATTATTATCTTATTTATTATTTATTATTTACTATATATTCATATTATATTATTATTATATTATTATTATTATTATATTATCTTATTATTATTATATTCATTATTATCATTATTATTATTATTACTATTATTAGTTATTATTATTATTATTATTATGTATTATTATTATTATTAGTATTATCAGTATTTAATATTATTAGTTATTATTTTTTTAAGTATTTTATAATTATTATATTATCTTGATAATTAGTATTGCTATATAAGTTTTACTTGCGACCACTCACCTTATTATTGCTATTTCTCTATTAAGAATAATCTTTTCCTAAAATAATATATATAATCACTCAATATACTTGATCTATTATTTTACCAAAAGTATATTATTTTACTATTTATTATTGTCTTTATCATTATTACTGTTATTTTATGTATTATTATTATTACTATTATTATATCTCATATTATTATTATTACATATCAAACAATAACCTGTGCTACTTTGTATGTCCTATTTCGATCTATAATTATTGATATTATTCTTATCATTATATATTATTATTATATTATTATTATTATTATTATTATTATGATATTTTATTATTATTTATTATTATTATTATTATTATTGATTATATTATTATATTATTTATTGTTATTATTATATTATATTATTTATTATTCATTATTCATTATTATTTTCTTCTCATTATTATATTATATTATTATTATTATTATTCTAATTATATTATTATTATTATTATTATATTATTATTATGATTTATTAAATTAATTACTATCTATTGATTATTATTATTATTAATATATTATTATAGTATTATTATATTTATTAGTATTATTTATTATTATTAGATATTAATTAATTATTATTTATTAATTATTATTATTTATTATTATTATTGTTGTTGTTGTTGTTGTTATATATTATTATTATTATTATATCTATAATATTATATTTATTAATTATTTCTTATTTATATTATTATTATTATTAATTATTGTATTATATTATTTTATATTAATTATTTATTATTTATTTTATTATTTCATTATTATTCATTATATTTATATTATATTAATTCATGTATGTCATCTATATCATTCAATATTTATCTATTATCTATTTATTATTATTATTATTATTATATTATATTATTATTATTATTTATTTTTATTAATTTTATTTATTAATATTGTATTCTTCTTTGCTCTATTTCCTATTAAGCCTTCTATTATCATTATATATTAATTACTTATTATAGTATTTATTATTATTATTATCTAATTATTATTATTATTATTATCATTATTATTTATTATAGATTATTATTATTTTTATATATTATTATTATTATTACTTATATATTATTATTATTTTATTATTATTATATTATTATTATTATTATATTAGTAGTAGTAGAGTATAGTAGTAGTATAGTAGTAGTGAGTAGTAGTATCTTATGATAATATTGTTATTATTCTTTAAATTACCATTACTTATTACTAAGCATTTTTTTTTTTTTTTTTTTTTTTTTTTTTTTTTTTTTTTTTTTTTTTTTTTTACAGATGGGCAACGCTACTCACGAATTGAAGACCTATCCAAGGAGATGTGATGAACGTCTCAAAAATTCACCAACACGTAAATACCAGCATGAGCACAGAGCATGGCTTAAAGTGAGAGATTAAATCCGCAGAAAACAGAAGATCGAGAGAACATTCCACGAGCAGAGGTGCAGGAAGAGAAGCACGCAGCGAACTAGCCTGGATTGCCAATGTCAACACAAAATTCATGCTCAGATACAGCACCCCTTTGCTATGAGGGCGTCGTAAAGGGTGAACGAGAGTTTGTGTAGGTTTCCTCGGCACCTGCGCTGTCGGTACCTATAGAAAAGATCAAAAGCACCAACCTTGCGTGGCCAAGATAAAACATAGGTGAATTAGAAATTGAACAACAGTTACTAAGCCTTTTGGCCTGTGACTCGACAGTATCCAAAAGCCGGGTGAAACCAGAGCCTCCCCCCCCCAGATTATGAGGCAGTACTCCATACAAAGGGCGCGATGAGCCCTTGTATAGCCTGGAGTAAATGACATAGTAAGAAAAAAAGTCTGCGCAGTTTAAGCAGACATTCTCATTACTTTGAGGCCGCTCCTTAGCAACGTTGTATGTGAGGTTTCCAATTCATTTTTTGTTTATGTTAAGGGCCAATTATGTTTATATTGTCAACAGCGAAGAAGAGAGAAACAGTCGAAAAAGCATAGGAAATCATGCCATAAGAGTTCAAAATCGTCTTTTAAAGATGCAAGTTAACATGTTGAGACGGACCCAACCCCGGAATTTTATCCAACTCAGCGAGAAATAAATCGGAAAGATTAAGACGAGAGGCCATTCTAGAAGTAAAAAACGGGAGCAGAATTGAAATGAGTTGAAGAATGAAGGGCGAGTCATCGCATATATGTGGATAGAGTTAGATGTGCAGTGACAAGATCATAATGAAAAAGAAGGAGGAATAAAGTTCGAATAAAGACATGAACCCTTGACGGACACCACTATTGACAGAAAAAGACGAAGAAGTCGCCCCCATCACAACAGCATATTGAGCGATTTGAAAGAAAACTAGACATAAATAAGCAAAGAGAAGGAGGAAACCCATAGGAAGGGAGATTGGAGAGCAGTGAA
>JABUQX010019879.1:17500-35000 GCA_015478945.1 Trachelipus rathkii
AGTGTGTGTGTGTTGTGTGTGTGTGTGTGTGTGTGTGCGTGTGTGTGTGGGTATATTGTGTGACAGTGTTGTGAGGATGTGTGTGTCCGTGGTGTGTGTGTATGGGTGTTTGTTTTTGAGATTGCATCAACTCTAAGCATCTAAATATATAAACTGTTGATATTAAAAGGATAATTCTTAAGGTTTGAATGACATGAAAGTGCGTGTGTTTGTGTGACGGTGGCAATAGATTTGATACTAATGGTTTATAAGAGGAAGACACCTTCAAACGACTGAATTTCTCAAATATTTTAAAGTTAGTTTGACTATAACACCTTTCAACAGAGAATAACAAAAGGTCTCTTCATAATATATCACAAGATGATTTGTCTCTTAAAAGCATTATTGCTCAAGAACAAAGTTCCCCAAGAATCCTAATTGATAGTTATTTTGGAAAAACTTTTATTTGACTATTGAAAAAGAATTCTCTTTAAGAAAACTTTCATCTGTAATTGTAAAATTTTGAATCCTTGAGAGGAGATTCATCTTTACTCATTGTATTTGTCAAATATTTTGAGCTCAAATAAAATTTTTAAAAAAATTTAAAATTTTGTAATTTCGCAATTGGATTAAATTTTTTTCCTGAATTCTAATTATAATTTACTTACATAGTAAAATTTAATATATAGATATTATAGTAATATATAAATATTATATATATATAGTATATATATTATTATATAATATATATATATATATATATTATATAATATGATTAATATATATATAATATAGTATATATATATATATATATTATATATATTAATATATAATATATATATATATACCGTATATAATATATATATTAATATATAAAATATATATATATTATTATATATTATATATATATATACTATATATATATATATATATACTTATATTATATAATATAATATAATATTATATATATATATAGATTATATATATATATTAATATATAATATATATATATATATAACTATAGTTAACCTAACTTTTTTTTATGTAGTATTAATGGTCACAATATATTCGCTGAAAATAGCAGAGAATAAATTACAGAAAAAATAGTCTCATAAATAATAAAGAAAAATTCTTAAGCAATATATAAAGTTCCACCTCAGAAAGATATGCTTGTAAGTTTCTTCTAATATATATATATAGATAATATAATATATATATATATATATATAGTATATATATATATATATATATATATATATATATATATACTAATATATCATAATATATATATATATAATATAAATATTTTAAATATATCATATATATGAATATATATATAAAATATATATATAATGTATATAATATAGTATATATATATTATAAAGATTCATATATATATATAATATATATTTATATATTATATATATAGCATATATATACTATATATATATAGTAATATATATATATATAATATATATCATATATAATATAATTTATATATATATTATATTATAATAATTATAATTAATAATAATAATAATAATAATAATAATAATAATAATAATAATAATAATAATAATAATAATAATAATAATAATAATAATAATAATAATAATAATAATAATAATAATAATAATAATAATAATAATAATAATGATAGCTAGCAAGACTGGTTTACCTCATCCGCCACCTATGTTCACTTTTGGTTGCTGTTTTGTTCATCGTAGTAATAACTAATAAGTGATTTGTGCTGTGCCAGCTGATTCCTTTTGACCAAACGTATTACCAACCCATATTGGGAAAGCACGGTAAGCATTGACCATCCCTATTAAATGCAACCAAGAAAACATATCGGAACCTGGTCACTGATGGCAAACGGATCCCTGTCCACGACATACTGCTAAAAGTCACCGGGCAAATTAACCTGGCAAAGTTCTATAGAAATGAAAATAGTTAAACTAATGAATGAACTGGAAAGGATTTACTGGAACATCGTGGGATTGTACTACTAAGTAAGAAGTTAAGAAGGAAGCACAATGAAACTCAGCTACATAAGAAATAATGAAATCTTTGAGAGATGAGAATATTTCCTTACTTGCGACACATAGATAAACAAATCTATAATACAAGATAAAGTAGGTCGCATCATTATTAAAATAATATCTAAACTCACAAGAAGATAAACAGTTCAAGCAATCGAAGTGTATGAACCCTTTTGTTGCGCAGAAGATAAACTTGAAGTTTTTTATGATTATGTTTACCAATGCGCCATGCAAGAAAATCATTACTACAAAATATTCATGGACGAAATCAGAATTACCAGCTTTACCAATGTATAAACGAAAGAGGTTGGTAGAATTTGCTGAGGGATTGAACTTTTTTATAATTAAAATAAAAAATAGAAGATGAACTTTGAAGGTTCTTTCTGTACGAAAAATGAAATCAATTTCATCTTGACTAACATGAAAAACATCTTGCAAGAATAAATAAATTTGACACAGGAAGTGATAACTGACTGTTAAGAGGTAAAATTGAGTTAAAATTAAAACGGAAAAAATCTTGTGAAACGAAAATATCATCAATTGATTTAACAACGCTTATCGAAATTGCACAAAAAATATATATCAATTTATATTTTTTTGTCGATAGGATAAAACAAACTAACATATTTATAAATTTATTCAGCTAAATGGATTTAATTTTACCTTTAAAGTCTACATTTTCAGCCATTTTCTTTTCTATTTTATCAGAGTTCTTGTGTTTTATATATCTTTTTTAATGTTAGTTTGTTTTATCCTATCGACAAAACGATGGGCAAAGTTTATTAAAATTGATGATATTTTTTAAAGGTAAAATTAAATCCATTTAACTGAATAAATTTATAAATAAGTTTCTTAGAGAAGGCACAAGACCATTTAACGAACAACTCATCAAACACACACAGTTGAAAATAATAAATCCCTTATGAAAGCAAAACAGTAACTATCAGTGAAGAATCAACAGTTAACAGCAATAGAAGGAAAAATTGAGAACAAAATTTTAAATATAGAATTAATAAAAAAAGAGTTGTTGACTTAATGCAGAGTTTTATGGAAACAGACAATTAACGACCTATAAATATAAATCAAACTGATACTTATATCACTCCTATGGCCCATAAAGTAACTATGCCTGTCAGAACACATGTAATCTTGTATTTCGATAAAGTATCAATAGACAAATAAAATTGGCGATTGCAAAATTGTCACGTTATATTTATAAAACTACTTAATGAATGTTTACAAGAATACAAAACCTCTGACGGGTGAGTAAACGTCAATGTTATACTTCTGTGTCAAACAAGAAGACTTAAAAACGCACGAGACCAATTAGTTTTCCAGTGTTATACAAGCTAACTAACAGATAACTAACTAACTAATAACTAACAGAATTACTGAGCAACTTGACTCTAAGCAGATACGTGAAGAAGTTAGATTTAGTAGTGACTTTTAGAACAAATTGAAAAGTATAACGTTCAACAACTTATGTAATATGTAGATATAGAAGTATTAAAAAAACTCTTTGCATGATTTGTAGATATGAAAAAGATTTGACACCGGACACATGAGCATATATATATAAATATTAATATATATATATATATAATATAATATATATATTATATATAATATATATATATATAATAAAGATATTTAGTATTATATATATATATTATATAAATATAATATATATATATATATATATATATATTATATAATATAATATAATTCTATAAATATATATTATAAACGTATGAATATAGTATTATATATAGATATAATAAATATATATATATAATATATATAATATATATAATATAAGTATATATATTATATATATTATTTATATATATAATAATAATATCTTATAATATATATTATATACCTTATACAATGTAACGGGAGAGCGACGGAGTCGCATGGCAAGTTCGTGGGTTCGAATCCTCCGGATCCTAAGTAGAAATTACCTAGAGAGTTCCCCTCCATAAGGCGATGCCCGTGAGGTGTGAACTTTTAAAAAAAAAATATATATATAATATATGAATATATATAATATATATATATAATATAAAAAGTATATATAAATATATATATATATTTATATAATATTATATATATATAATATAATAATATAATATATATATATATATATATATATAATTACCACACAAAAAAAAAACTGCTCAAATAGACAAATTTAGGAGTCCTCAAAAACCGGTGTAAATTGAGCTGCAAAGTCGTCAAATGACAAGATTTCAAATGTCAGAAGAGAAAAATAATCTCATTGAAATATCTTCGTGAGTAGTTAATTTCAATCGATGAAATCAAATTATTCTATTGAATAGTTTTGTAATCGCTCAATTGATACTGGTCGAGGACGCCTTAACTGTCACTTATTTAGTATTATACTTCTTAAGAAACGTAAAAATTATATATATAATATATATATAATAATATATATATTATATATAGTATATATATATATATTAAATATATATATATATATCAAATTATATATATAATAATATATATATATATAATATCTATATATATATATTATAACATATTATACTATTTAAAGTTGTACCAACCATTCCGGGCAGAGCCCTATTAAGGGAGGGGTGGTACACGCCAAAATGCATCTAGCGCAAACATTACGCAGTATGACACAGACGCAGGCTAAAGGAGGAGAATTACATTCAGCAGGAAACACAGAGATGGAGAGAGTTCCACAGAACAGAGTGAGGAAAATGAAGGAAGCACGCAGCGAACCATCCGGAGTTACAATATTACACAAAACTCGTGGAGCAACACACAACCCTTTGCACGAGGCGTACGTAAAGGTGGTGGACCGAGTGTTTTGTATTTCCTCTCGAACACTGCGCTTACGATATGTCTTAGAAAAGAGAAACAGCACAACATCTCGCCGCAGAGATAAGGGTCAAGTGAATGGAAAGTACAGAACAGTTATAAGCCTTTTGCTTGACTCGACATCCAAAAGCCGGGTGAAAATAGAGCCCCCCAGATATGAGCACAGTACCCATACAAGGGCGGAGAACCCTGATAGCTGACGTAACTGAGAGGAGAAAAATAGTCTCGCAGTCTAAACAAAACTCGCAGTTTCTTTGAGGCTCGCCCTAGCAACCGTGTGATGTGAGGTTCCTAAGACATTTTTTTTGTTTATGGTAAGGCCAAGGATGTTTATATTGTCAACAGAGAGACGAGAGAACACGTCGAAAGAGATAGAAAGTTAGGAGCTATCTTTGAGGGCGGAGATTTGTAGATATTGAGGTTTTTAAAAGAATTAAATTCCACAAAGGTTGAGACGACACCATCGGAAATTCTATTCAGCAGACAGGAGAATAGAATCGGAAAGATTGAGACGATGGCAATTCTAAATAAAAGAGGGAGAAATTGAAATGAGTTGATAGGAGAAGAATTTAATTCACAGGGCAATTCGTAAAACAAATTGATAAAGAAAGATCATTAATGAAAAGTAGGAAATAAGACAGATAAGACAGAACCTGAGGAACACCACTATTGACAGAAAAAGAAGAAGACGCTCCATCAACCACAGCCGATATTGAGCGACTTGAAAGAAAGCTAGAACATAAGTAAACAAAGAGAAGGAGAAACCCAAAGGAGGGGGCTGGGAGAGCATGACGCGTGCCAAACCCGTCAAACTGCTTGGATAGTCCAAGTTCGCCACACCAAGTCTCTTCCCTATTAACTAAGAGGAAACCCATAAATCGGTAAATAGGAAAGTATATCGCCCGTAGACCTTGAACCGTACTTGCGATCGGAAAGAAGAGAATGAGATTTCAAATGATCTAAGAAGTGAGAGTGAGAAGGGTTTCAAAGTGAGAAGCTATAGGCGATAGTTAGAAGATCAGAGTGGTTCTTTTTCGTGACTAGTTGAACATGTGCGGTGCTTCACACTGAGGGAAAATGCAGTATTAGAGAATAGAGAATGATAGTTTGAACGAGGGGCGGGGTCAGCAGTAACCACTCCCTCAAAACTCGGAAGGAATGCCATCGGCCACCCGCCTTCCTAAGTTCATAGATCTAGGAGCCATGCACGCCATCAAATGTAAGCCAAGGCAAACATAGGACACCTGAGCGGATAAGGAGGAGGACGGAGGAATCCAGATCGTCCCCCCCCCCCCAGGGGGGCGGGGGTTTTTTTTATTTTTGAGTTTAAAAAAAACAATAGGGGCGAAGAGATTGCCTTTTTAGTTGGAGAGTTAGGCGGAGCCATCAGATCGAATAAGAGGAGGTAGGCATTTACAGAAGTTATTAAGATGTTTTGGCAAGAGCCAGAAATATTGTATCAGTAAGGAGACAAGGAGGTAGCGCATTCGTTTGATGAAGCCGCTTTGCCGCGAAGAGTATCTGACGATCTAGCTGAATGAACTTACGCGGAGAGTGATAGAAGACGAGAATGTTTCCACTCCCGATCGCCTGTCTCTAGCCTGAATGCCAGAGAACACAGCAACGATCGAACCATGATTAGAGAGAGACAAGATTAAGTCGAAGAAGGAATGAACGCTGGCTCATCCCATCAACGATTACGGCTCCCACCTTATCGCAGAAGTCGAAGCGTCGCCAGAGACAAAGCAGTCCCAATTAAAGTTAGCGTAGAAGCAACGCAGAGCCCCCCCAATCAGCCCGATCAAAGTGCAGAAAAACGAGTAGGGTCAGGATGGAGCTGTATGGAGAGAGAGTAATTCTAAAATTAAGAATATAAGTGTGGGATCAGATTACCGATAGGAGCGAAGGTGGTTATTTTATAGAGAGAAGGATAGTGGTGAAACATAGGTCAATGTGTTTCAGGAATTGGTTAGGACGATCCGGAATGTGTGTGGGTTTTTTAATTAGTTGACTCCAGATCGTTGAGATGCTGAATTATGGCTCCTCCCACCCTAAATGGTAAGAAGACCCCCATTCAGTGTGTGTACATGAAATCACTAAATAGGCCTCAGTATTGATGAGAAGATATAAATATAATATAATATAGATATATATATATATAATAATAATAATATATTAATATAATAATATTATAATAATAATATATATATAATAATATAATATATATATATAATAATATAAATAAATATATTATATATATAATATATATATATATAATAATATTAAAACGCCTGTATTACACACCATATGCCACTTGCGCTAACAAATTAACATTTGTAGGCTACATCACAGAGATTATAAAAAATAATCTTAATGTAAGCGAAGTTGAAAATAAAATTAATAGGTAACTAATATAAATTTTTAACTTATTCTTTCTCTTATAATTATTAAAAAAATTATTGAAAATATCAAATAAAAATAAAATAAATGAGTTTCAATGGTAACCTATTTAAACTTAGCAATATTTTCCACGTGATAGGGAAGTATAGTTTCTTTCAATTTCAGTTGTTTAGTAAGTTATCAGTTAACCTTAAGAGCCATTCTTTTCGAAATTATTAGCAATTTAAACAAGGTTTTTAAGGAATATTAGGTCAAACTAAATTAATTGGCGAAATAATAATTCATGAATAGGCCAATGAGTGATAGAAAATATGGATTTGAATATAAAAAATGGTTATATATATATATATATATATATATATATTTATATATAATATAATATATATATAGTATATATTATATATTATATATATATATATATATATATATATATATATGATAATAAATATATACTATAATATAATATATATATATATAATATAATATTTTATGTATTTTAAATATAATAATCTTCATATATATATATATATATATATATATATAATATATATATATATAATATTATATATTTTATATATATATAGGTTCTTTTGTGATTTTCGCACCACTACTATTTCGCAAGCACTTATGGTTCGCGAAAAGGAAAAGGTTTAGTACACAGAAAGAACCATATATTAAGGTTTGATTAGCGCATATAATTTATATAAAATAGCATTTATTAAATACATTTATAGATTATTTACGGCGTGTTTCAATATTGTTGATAATAATAATAATAATATAAAATAATAATAATAATAATAATATAATAATATAATCATATAATAAATAATACTATATAATTAATAATAATAATAATAAAAATAATGAATATATATAATATAATATATAATAGTATAAATTATAATTATAAATTATAATTATAATTATAATTATAATGTATATAAAATAAAGTAGAGCCACAATCCATATCTCAAAAACACAATAGCTATCGGAAAAAGGAATACATTGTTGGATTCCTGGCAACATTTTAGTGCGCAAAATGTAAAAAAAAAAAAAAAGCTTTTTTTGGGGGGAGCTCGAGCGGGGGGGGACATAGTATATATATAATATATTATATTATTTGTAAAGGTATACAGACGGAATTAGGGGCTCGAGCGACGGGAAGACAGGGGGGGACGTATTCCAAACCCGTAGGGGAGGGGCGGAGAACCCCGCGACACCCAAATACCAAAGAATGGGGGTTCCGGAGACCCTCCACGGAGGGGGGGAATAGCCTAGCCGTAGTTCCCGAAGGCGATGAGACCCGAATCCTGCATCGTGCGGTATATACCCGTGGGGTATTCTTAGTTAAAAAAAAAAAATTAATAGAAGTCCCTATATTTAACGAAGTAACGTATACAAAGGTCTCTAATTGGCCTACTACCTATTGTATAATTATAACAATAATTTTTTTATTTTTTATTTTGCATTTTACCTATTTAAATTTTTACAGGATTTCAAAATGTATTCCTTTTCCCTTAGCTATGTAGTTTTGAGATTTTTTTTTTTTTTGTTTATTTTTTTTTTTTTTTTTTTTTTTTACATTTCTCGCACTAAAATTTTACAGCATTCCAGCAAATGTATTCCTTTTCCGGGTAGCTGTTGTAGTTTTATATATATATTATGCTCTTAAAAAAAAAAATATTTTAGACAAGAAACAAAGCTCTACACAAAACATTGAACGTACTTGCAAACAATAGTGGTTAATTTATTTCATATATACATTTTAATTTTGAACACATAAAATTGTAGCATTGATTTTTGAGCTATTAATTGAAAACTTTTACAAATTTATAATGGCGATATTTCAATCCTTTGATAAAAAATTAAAATCAAAATTTATGCATTTTAAACTTCACAGAAAAAAATATAAAAATAAATTAAATGAATTTAAATGGAAAAAAAAGGCGTGAATGACGTTCTTGCTGCAAATCTTATTCAATACGGAATACCTAAACTTTACATCTATCTTTTTTGTTAGTGGTTGGCGAATCATAAGGAACTCTATATATCGTTCATATATATATAGTATATATAATATTATATATCATATATATAAATATATATAATATATATATATATATATATATTATAGTATGCTAAAAATGTATATACCATCATATAAAAAAGTTTCAACTTGTCAACAGTTCATAACTCTCATTAACTAATTATACTAGTTTTCAGCTGATTTAAATTGTATCAATTATCTTTTTTTTCCTTTGTTATATAATATATATATTATATATATAATATATATATATATATATTATTATATATATATATATATTATAATATTATATATATAATCATATATATATATATATACTATATATATATATATAGTATTATATATATATAATATTATATATATATATATTATATATATATTATCATATATATATAGTATATATATTATAAGCTCTATACATATATCATACAACTTGTTTGATATAATCACTCATATACAGATAAAATGATTTGAAATCCTGGAATATAATAAATCATAAATAAAATTATATACAATAATAATAAAAAAACAAGAAAAATATGTAAACTAATTTTATTTATTTTAAAACAATGTAAATTATTATAAATTATTTTAAAAATATTATTAATTATTTATAATTCATTATTAATTTTTTTTATTCCTTTCGATTTTAATATGTATATACAAGCATATTTTCTGATCTAGTTAAATTTTAATTATTTTTAATATGTTATTACTAATTATTACGTTATTAATTATTTATGAGATTAATTTGTTATATATTAATAAATATATATATAATATAATATATATAATATAGTATATTTATATATTATATAATATAATATATAATATATTAAATAATATAAGTAAAATATATATATATATAATAAGGCCATATTATAATATATAATAATATATAATAATAGGAATATATATATATTATATATATATGATATTATTATATATATTATATATATATATATTATATTAATATATTTATATTATAAAATTATATATTATAAATATATAAGTATATATAACGTATATATATATATTATATAATAATATATTATAATATATATATATATAATCTATATTTTATATAATAAATATATATATATAATATATATATAATATATAATATATATATATATAAATATAATATATAATATATATATATTAAAATATAATATAAATTATATAATGATATATATATAATAATATAAATAATATTAGATATATATTATATTATATAATTATATATAAATAATCTAATATAATATTATATATATATATAGATATTATAACCCCTTTGCTTGCCACAAAATGTAGAATAAGAATCGGAAAATAGATAAGTTAAGTAAAAGATCATCCGTAAGTCGAAGAAAATCGTTTCCCCCTACCGCCATCATACATTTAAGTGAGAGCTCTGTAGCAAACAAATCAACCCAGGATTAACAAACTAACACGGACCCAAATTTGGTATCTCTGTCAACAGAGTTTCATCCCTGGGCCAGGTCGCAACCACTACGTCACAAAACGTCATTCCACCCTTTTTCTGCAACCCCCCTTTCTTCTCGCAATCTGCCAACTCATCTTCTTTCCTTCCTTTACTCATATATTGGACTCAATCCACTGTTCTCGGTATCGCAGCCGTCAATTCCTAGCACAACTCTCACTTAAATCGCTTAATCGCAGTCTATATCACCATCTTCATATGACCAAGCATCTTAATGCACTCTCATTATTTCTCATTTACGCCTTCTTCACACAACACAACTTCTACTCTTCATTACTCATTTCATCAATTCCTCACACGTAACACGCCCTTAAGATTGTCCAACTGAACAGATTGTACCTTAAGACTATACCTCTTATTTAACACAATAGTTTCACTACATGCAGACAAGTAACAACATACCCTATTGCAAAACCAACGCACTCAGATTAGTCCTTTGCTCTACCAAGAAGAATTGCACACAGCACTTATACAATTACCAAATTGCCAACTACATTGTTGCATCATCCTTCCTTCTCAGCAACATGTACCTAATATTAAACTCTGAATATTGTTCCAGTGGCTAACTACCAACAATGAACTCACACAGGCGGAACCTCCTCACTCACTAGGTACTACATCACTTTGCGCTAATTACATCAAACCCCGAACCTTTTACAAACCTGCAAAGCCCCCTTCCCGCTAACCAATCCTCTTCAATCTCCAAAGATCGCAACTAAAACAATGACCTCGTACATAGCAGAGACCTCATCCTCCCTCTCCAGTATCTAACCCTTCCCTACTTTCATCCTCTTATCTTAATTACGCATCCATAGCAGATAAATAAAAAAGGAACATAATAATCCTGCTCTACTCACTTTAATATAACATTACTTTTCAACTATTATCTTACACACCACACAACACACAACACACACAAACACACAACACCACACACACACACACACTTAACATTATGGTGAGTGTACTTAATTAAGCACACTTTCCACGCATACTTAATTAACAACACTGCACACAAGCCTTCTATTACCTTCAACGCTGTTGAAAATCCAAAAATTGTTAATAATAATCAAAAATAAATAATAATAAATAATAATAAAATATAATAATAATAATACTAATAATAATAATAATAAAATAATAAGATAATAATAATAAAAAAGAATAAATATATAATAATAATAATAATAATAAATAATAATAATAATAATAATAATAATAATAATAATAATAATAATAATAATAATAATAATAATAATAATAATAATAATAATAACATAATAAGTAGTTTGGTATCCATTGTATTAATCCAAGTTTTAAGTTTATAATTATACTTTATTAATTATGAATAGATGTTCAACAAGATGGTGGCATTTAACTTTCCAGTATGCTCGTGGTTTCAGAAATAATATAAAGTGAACTTTAAAAATTATTTAAATTAAACTTCTCAAATCTAAACTTGTAAAAGAAATTAAATAAACACTAAAGAAATTAAATAAATATAAATTATTGTCAAATCTTTTTATTATTAATATTATCTTTTTTTAAAATAATTTATGTCAAAAATACAAAAACAATTCGTTACACTGTAATATATATATTATAATATATATATAATAATATATATATATATATATAATATATAAATATATATATATATATATTATATATAAATATATATCTATATATATATATAATATATATATATTAATATGTAAATATCATCATATAATATATATAATATATTATATATATATATATATATATAATATAATAATATATATATATATATATATAATAATATTATATATATAAATAATATATATAATATATATTATATATATATATATATAAAGTATATATATTTATATAATATATATTATATATATATAAATATATAATATATATAATAATTATATAATATATATAATATTATATATATATAATATAATAATCTAATAATATATTATATATTATAAATATTATAATAATATAATATATAATGACTATATTATAGTATATATATAAATATATAATATTATAATATATATATATATAATATATATTATATATATATATATATAATATAGATATAAATATATATATAATATATATAATATATAATATTATATTTATATAATATATGAAAATAAACTTAACAGTATTTATTTAATAAAAAAATTAAACCAACAAAAAAGGAAATTTTAAATTTTTAAAATTAACGTAATTAAAAACAACCATTCTTATTTGTGTAAAAATAATAAAATAATAATAAATAAAAAATAAAATAATAATAATAATATAAAAGAATAATATAAAATAATATAAATAATAGAAAATAATAAAATAATTTCAATTTTGAAAAGTTTCTAAGAAAGAAAAAAAAATTTTAAATTGTTAAGTTAAACAATAGTTCTGATTGGTCCTCTATCATCATTCGTTCGGGGTCTTCAGCCATTTCCCATAACTCCTCCTGAAATGACCTGGGGGTATGATAAGAAGTATAATTAGAATTATTATAATTATTTTGAACAATATCATTTACCTCAGCTGGCTCTGGTGTTTTCTTCCTTGAGACCACTTC
Source organism: Trachelipus rathkii (assembly GCA_015478945.1). Lineage (NCBI taxonomy): Eukaryota > Metazoa > Arthropoda > Malacostraca > Isopoda > Trachelipodidae > Trachelipus > Trachelipus rathkii. The sequence continues at coordinate 30,925 of JABUQX010019879.1, forward strand.
ATCCTCTTCGCTATCATCCACCACGTCCATTGCAAGTGTATAGCTGCCATCTGGAAACCTTAATGACCTCTTGAACATCTGTAAGTTGAACCCATCATCCGAATTAACATCCGACTGCGCTGAGTCCAACCAATCCAGTAATTCATTAGAGTCAACAGGCGATGATGTAAAATCTATTTCTGTTTGGATCATTTTATCCTCCATCATGGCATCAGTTTGGGTGGCTACATCTTTCTTGTACCTAGGTTCTCCTATGGCTATCTCCAGCAGGTCCCATGTGTCCTTTTTATTCATCCAATGTTTCTTTTCCTTCTTAGATCTCCTAGGTTGTCCTCCATAAACTACATAGGTTGTTGTTGGTTCCTCCTCTTTCTCTTCAGTTTTTGTCTCCCACATTTGTTCTTCTTCTTGCTGGTATGTTCCCTCTTCGTTCTTAAAATAGTCCTGCAAATATTCCGGTGGATCTGCCCATACCACACAACCTTGATTGACTGGGTTAGCTTCTGACGAGTAAGTTATTTGTGAGGTTCGCTCCGACTTGTTTCCAGTGCTGACGGAGCTCCTTCGTTTCCCGAAATTAATTGCGTCTTATTTTTTTTCTTTAATTCCTCTATTTCTCCTCTTATGGGGCAAGTGTCCCTCTAATGGCCTTCTTCTTCGCACAAAAAACATCTTTTTTCGAAGGTTCTTCCTTCATCTTGTTCCTGTCTGTTTTGTATCTTGTTACTCCTGCTGTCTGTAGTTGTTTCCTGGTTTACATTCCCTTGTTTGATGCTCGCTACTTCCACATCTCAAGCACCATCCTCTAAACCTCCAACAATCTCTTTTCATGTGCCCTATTTTATTAGAGCAGTAGCATTTGATCGTCTCATTTTCGTATGTTCTTCTACTGTAGCCTCTTGTAGCAGGATCTCGCTGGTACACTGGTTTACCATATCGAATCATGTCTGCGTATGTTCTTCCATTTTCTTCATTTTGCAATGTTGCCCATATCGGTATGGCCTCGTCCTTCGATTCATCTTCATGGTCATCCAATTTGTCCTCGTCTTGTGCCCAGTTTAGTATGTCCTTCCTGCGGACCTTTGTGCTTTCCTTCTCACCTACCATCCTTATTTTAAATCTTCTTGCTATCCTTTTTGTTAAGTAATTTAAGAATTCTTTTTTTATTACCTGTTGATCCCTTTCCTCTTCTTTAGTAGCTGCCTCATATGTTGTCTGCACTCTGAGTGCGAATTCTGCCAACATCTCATGCTTCCTCATTTCCATCCTCCAGAATTATTTTTGAAGATTTATTTGTTCGCTCTCCTTTTCCTCCTTGCACCAACTCTTTAACCTGGCTATAATAGTGCTATACTTTATCTTAGCCCTATAAATGCTATAATAAGTTCTTAAAGCTGGGACCTCTAGGAAATTTCTCAACTCCACCACCCAACGGTGTTTGTCTCTCCCTAGTTGCTTCTTTGCATATCTTTCAAAATCTTCTATGAAAGCGTCAAATTTTTTTGTACTTTCTCCTTCCCTTATCTTAAAGGTTTTACCGCCTTTACGTTCGCCCTACTGAACGATTTCATGACCTCTATCATCTCTCCCGCCAATAGAATAAAGACCCTACTGACCGTCTTATTGCATTCCACTCCTGACTCCTCTAATTCCACGAGCTTCTTTAACCATTTTTTCCTCCCTTATCTGGCTCACTCTCAACTTCAGATTCTTGCTCTTCAGTAGAACTATCCTCTACTGCATATTTTCTTTCCACTCTCCTTTTTCTGTTTCTCCATTTTCTATTCTTTTTACTTTTAGTGTTGCCAGATTCGGTTGTGTCCTCAAATGGATCGCTCATTTCTTTATCATAACCACTCTCCTCATCGGTATAATATTTTGCCCTTTTCCTTGACACACCCTTCTTCCTGACATTTTGTTCTTGTTCCAGTTTCCATTTCTGAAATGCCTGTTCTTCAATTATCACCCTAATTTTTTTTCTGCAATCGCAGTTTCTCTTAAACTGGCTGTCTTTCCCACAGTAGTAACTTCTGTTACTTCGCTCTTCTCTGGTATCTCCTTTTCTGATTTTCAAAGCTTGGATCCCTCCCTCCATTATTGACAGCATGCGGTCCACATCCAGATTTTTTTCCTCCACCATAGCACTTTGAAATTTTTCAAAGTACTCAATTGTGCCCATCTTTTCCGTTGGTTCTTCGATCCCGTCAGAGATTGAATTATCTGTTTTATCCATGTCCTGTATGCTCATAAAAAAAAGACAAAAATGTATGTACCCAATATATTATATATATATTATATATATATATTATACTAATATCTAAAAAAATATATATAAAAAATATATATATAGTATATAATATATTATTATATTATATAATATATATATATATTATATATCTTAATATATATATATATATATATATAATATATATATAAATATAATATATATAATTACTATATATATAATATATACTATATATATATATATATATAAATATATATATATATTATTATATATATATATATATATAATATATACATATACTATAAAATACTAACTATACTTACATACTATAACTCATACAAACAAAAACACGTTAAAACAAAAATTAGGCTACAGACAAGACATCACGATATTACTTAATTTTCATTAAAACAACTATAACAACTTAATGAATCCGAATCATACGTATTCATCTATAATAGGAGATACATTAAAATATAATATATGTCCTCCCCTCTTTTGATGTATTAGTAATAAACAGCCATAGAAAAAAAAAAAAACAAAATGAATTCTCTCTATCTTCTTTTCTTCCAAAAAACCTCTCTCCTGCTTCGTGACTTGCTCAATCCATAAATATGACGTAAAAAAAAAGAAAATCGAGAGGTAAGAAGATATAGAGTTAAACATCAAAAATAATATGATTTTATGCTAGAAAATACATAAATAAAATCACAAATTGGCAAATTAAATTAAAATAATATTAATAATTAAATTTCCTTAGGACAAATAACTACCTTAACGTAAATTAAAATTACAGTAAAATATTATTCTGTTATATATATTTTCCATGCTTTTACTTATATTTACCACTTTTTACATAAATATATGATAACTCTATGCTGGTCTGTATATATATGTCTCTCGTGATAAATAACTTCCTCTATTGCATTAGAGATGCTCTATAATTCTAGATGCTCCACTTCTAATTAGGATGTGCTATTCCATCAATACTCCAGGACTTACTTTATATTTTAGTAACCCAGTAATTCTTAGAGGAATTTTAACTTAAAATTAATTCAGGGGATCTTTATCCTTCTTAAGAAGCGAGCAGCGTGACATTTCTCCGTCAGTTGTTCTTGTATAAGTTTTTATATGATTTATTGATCTCTCAACAATACCCGTTCGGATTCTGTCGTTCTTTGTACTAAATATATATTTATTCTATAATATATATATATTTTACTAATAATATATATATAATTATATTATTTATTTTTAAAAAATACATTATAGGTTTCTTTACAGCTTTACGCCATAAGTATAATACCCGAACCTTCTATACAATAATGTATAAATGTGATTGCAAAAAATAAATATATTATACTCTAATACATATCAATAGCTTAGAACCACCCAGAAAATGTACTAAAACTACACATAATATTTGTTTTCTCTAATATATTATAATTATATTAACTCATCAGAGAATATATAATAAATTTAGAAATTAAAACAGTATTTGAATAAAATAATGATTAGTAAGCAACTATAGTTATACTTACTAGTAAATATATAAATGAAATTAGTACTCAAAATATTCTCATATAATGTAATCCTATTTAATCCTATGACATATTGGATGCTGTACAGACTAGTTTTAGATCGTGATATTTATATAATAAATAGTATTAAATTAATATACGGTATCCAATAATACTATATTATTGTGTGTTATTTTTCCTTTATTATAGATCGAAATATATAAAATGTAAGATGTGTGTAGTATTATAATATGATATACTATATTGCTCTCGACAACCTCGTAAGAGATATCTCTCTCCGTATCATGGTA
>JABUQX010019879.1:40000-47588 GCA_015478945.1 Trachelipus rathkii
CCCAAAAAAAGGTAGCTGCTCTCTGATCCTTTTAACTATCGACCTATTGCCTTAACTTGTATTCTATCTAAAGTCTTTGAAACTTTCCTTAACTCTCATTTCCTCGATCACATAGAATCTCATTCCCTTCTTTCAGATCGTCAGTATGGCTTTCGACGTTCGAGATCAACTGGTGATATCCTTTCCTATCTAACTGATCTATGGTCTTCTGCCCTTAAGGATCATGGGGAGTCTTGTGTGGTAGCACTTGACATATCTAAAGCTTTTGACAGGGTATGGCATGTGTCGCTACTTGCTACCTTCCTTTGATTTCTCCTTCTGCTTTGCTTGATTTTGTTCAGTTTTCTTCAGATCGTTCCATTTCAGCTCTTGTTGATGGAGCAACCTCTTCCTCCTCCTTTCTTATTAATTGTGGTATTCCTCAGGGTTCTGTGTTATCTCCAACTTTATTTCTACTTTTCATCAACGATCTTCCTAGCTGCACTTCTAACTCTGTTCACCTTATGCCGATGACTCAACTCTCCATTCTCCTTCCACTCATTTTAATTGTGCTCCCTCGTTTGTATCTAGAGCTGCCTCTCGTCTTCGTCTAAAGCTTTCCGATTCAATTCTTGCAGATTTGGTCGGAATTTCTCAGTGGGTAACCGTAATCTTGTGAAGTTCAACTCTTTGAAAACTCAACTTCTTCATATATCTCCCTCTCAAAATACCTCCCAACTTTCCTATCCCTTTGATGGCTCTAATGTCTTACCCGTAAAACAACATAAACATTCTAGACTAAACATAAATAGTGACTATTCGAGACCTCATTAATTCATCGGTTGCTAAATGGCTCAAAGCTGGGAATTCTGTTCAGATTGCGTGAATTTTTTTCTTCTGCTCAGATACTCCAGTTATATAAAGGTCTTTATTCGCCCCTGCATGGAATACTGTTCTACATTTGGGGTGGATCCGGTTCCACCCTCCTTTTGATAGAGTTGAAGCTAAGGCTAAGAGGGCTTACAAACTGTCCCATACTCTCTGACTCCTTGACCCTCTTTCTCTTCATCGTGACGTAGGTGCCCTATCTCTTTCTATTACAACGGCAGGTGCTCGTGAGAATTGACCTCTCGCTCCTCCACCACTGTCGCCCTCGTAACACAAGAGGTGCCTTGCTTTCCTCATGAAAATTGTGTGAATATTGGAGACTCAAGTATCATCATTCGTTATGGTACCTCCTTCTTTCCAGCCACATCTGTTTTGTGGAACTCCCTTGCCTTTTTAAGTTTTCCCGCACGTTTCGATCTTCCCCGTATTTAAGTCCTTATGCGTCTGCGCCCACCTGAGGGAATTGCGTTAGTCAAGGGTCAGCATTTTTATTTTCATTTATTTTAATTTTTATTTTTCTTATGTAATTTTTTTTATTTATTTATTTTTGCCCTCCTTTTGAAAAGGGCATTGCCCGTGAGTGGTATCATGTAAATATATATATATAAGAAAGATATATATATATATACAGTTATTTGGTGCGTTGTTAGTATATATATATATATATATATATATATATATATATATAGTAGCAAAGATAGGGCATATAAGTTATATATATATATATATATATATATATTCATATATATATATATATTATTATTATTATTATTATTATTATTATTGTTATTATTATTATTATATATTATTATATACATATTATACATATTAGTTGTTACCCATATATATAGCACATTAAATATATTTACAAGATTATTAAATATAAATATATTACAAGGTTATTATATATATATATATATATATATATATATATATATATATATATATATATATATATATACTGTATAAATATATTGACGGTATATATATATATATATATATATTATTATATTATATAGTTATATATATATATATATATTATTATTATATATATTATATTATTATATATATATATATATATATAAATATTGTATATATTATTATATTATATGACTATATATATTATTAATTATATATATATTATTATATATATATATATTATTATTATTATTATAGTTGTTATACATATATATATTATTATTATTATATATATATATTATTATATTATTATTATAATATATACAATATTATTACATATTATAAATACTCAGGTATATATATTATAGCTAAGGTTATTATATATATTACATATTATTATTATTATTATATATATAATATATATTATTATTGTTATTATTATTATTATGTATTCAAATTGTATTAAAAGATATATATAAGTTATTACATATTATTACATATATATATATATATATATATATATATATATATTATTACATATATTACATATATATAATATTTCATATTACATATATTATTATTATATATATTATTATATATATATTATTATTATACATATATTACATATACATATACATACATATTACATATATATATATATTATATATAGTTACATATATATATATATATATTTTATATATATATATATATATATATATATATATATATATATATATATATATATATATATATATATATATATATATATATATATATATATATATATATATTATGGGATGCAAACATATAATGATAACGGAATGGTATCGGTAATGGTGGTATCGGTCGATTTTGTGTAAGTAATTAAAACCGGTATCGGTATTTTGTGATTGGTAGTATCGACATTGGTATCGGAATCGGTATTGGTATCGGAATGAAATTGCCGATACCTTTAACCGATACCACACATTTTGTCTTTAAATTGATTTTGAAATATATATATATATATATATATATATATATATATATATATATATGTACCATGTAGCAAAGATATATATATATATATCCATATATATATATATATACATATATATATATATATATATATATATATATATATATATCACATACCATGTCCCGCATTGCTGCAGGGTGGTGTTGATAGTTGAAAGGTTTTGAGCTTATCAACACCATTCATGGAAAGCTAGATTTGATAGGAGGTGGTTTTCAGCACATTGCTATCAGACGAAGAGAATTTAAAAATTTCTTCAATGACTCGACGAATTCGAGAAGGGTAGCTTCACCCTTTCTAAAAATTAAAGTTTCAAATTTTTTTTTAATTTGCATTTACTATATATATATATATATATAGTATATATATATATATGGTTACATACATATATAAGGTTGGTTATTGTTATTGCTATATTATATATATAGTTACATATACATGTTGCTGGTTAAGGTTGCTACTGGCTACATACATACAGCATATGTTGCAGAAGAAGAGCATATGTTACATACATATATATAGTACAGCATACATATAAGGCTATATTGTTAAGTTATGTTAGAGCATATATACATATATACAGGTTATTGTTGTTATTAGCAATATATATTATGCTGGTTATGCTGCTATTATATATGTATATTATTATTAGGTTCCAACTGGATACCTGGTTCTGGTACATCCCTAATATATACACACATTTGTCTGATAGCTCCCCTATCTATCTGACCAACTGTATGTTAATATAGGCGTTTTCGTTTTTGCATTTGTGCTTACGAAACGTAAGAAATGCTCGAGTTTGCATTCGTTTTTGTTAAACATCGCAAAATCGTAAGAAATGCTTACCAAACGGGCAATCCTTAATTCTATAAGGTTACTATTTCCTGTGATTGCGGAATTTAGCACGTTCTTACGAAAATGTGTAAACCAAAAAAATGACGGCGTGGTAGGCCCGTTTGAATTGATGAATATTTCATTCAATAAAATCAGCTTTAAAATTAATTTCTTCCAAATCGATAAACTCCATCACAATAGTTGATCAATTTTTTGTAATATAAACCATTTGTTATTTGTTTTATTTCTGTTTATCCGAAATCGACGAGCTCCATCACAACAGCTGATTTCAATTGTTTGCAAAACAAAAGTAAACCTCGTAAGAAATCGTGTTCGTTTTTGCACGAAATTCAGGCAATTAGTACAGGCAATTAGGAGTGCCAAAGAAGTCTTATAGATATTAAGTGTAGGTTAAATGTTTTTATATAAAAAGATTCCAAATTTTTAAGTTTTTCACCTTTAGAAGCATTTTGAAGAATGGAGAATTTTTGAAGAGATATACGGTGCCTATTGAGGTCATAGTGATCTCTGACAGCTAAATTCTCTGGTTGAGAGTTGGGGAGATTGAAGGCTCGCATCTTTAGTTGTAGGAAAGTTTGACCTACATAGTCGATGCTACAGTTGGCACATTTATATTTGTAAACGATGTGTGACCTCAAGTTCATGGGGATGCTTTCTTTAATCTTAAAGAAACTGCCAATTGAGTTGTTGTTAATAAAAGATATAAGAAACTTGCATTGTGGAAAGTTTTTGTTTAAGATATTTCAAATCTGAAAGTGAATATCATTGAAAAGGGGTCCAATGCAGGGAACCCGAGCATAAACAGGAAGTTTAGGCACATCATATGCAGTAGTTTTAGGGCGATAAATGTTATCGAGAAACGAGTAAACAAGTTTATCAAAAAGGTTAGAGGGATAAAAGCTAAAGCTAGAAAATTTACGGAGAAAGGTGATTTCTTCATGGAAAACTTCCAATCAGAACAAATAACAAAGGCTTGTGTATTCTGGACCTGACCCGTAATTTTATGATTAAAGGAGATAGCACTAAAGAAACTAGAAGTAAAGTATTAGTGGGCTTGCGATAAATAGAAGTAGCAAGTCCACTAATACTTTACTTGGGACTAATTTCTTTAGTTCTATCTCCTTTAATCATAATTGTAATAATACGAAGCGTTTGCGATAGAATGAATTTTAATATTTTCTTTGCTTTTAATTTAGACCGTTTTCGTTTTTGTCATGTCATTTGTGCTTACGCTCGATAAGAAATGCTCACACAGTTTTAGCACTACTTTCCTGTTTCAGGGTTCACACTTTCTGGAAAGTCGGGGAAAAAAACAGTCAGGGAAGGACAGGGAAAGGTTTTAAGATATGCTGAAAGTCAGGGAAATAGTCCAGGAAATTTTAAAATTTTAAAACATATGAAGAATGATCCATGGACCAAGTTACATATTTGTGATATATTTTTTTCCTTACAGTATAATTGTGGAATAAGAGATGTATTTGATAAGTGAATGAAAAGGATAGGTGAGGAACGAAATCCTATAAATCTACTTCTATCCTGTTTCTTTCTTTTTTTAGTTCACTATTACCTACTATCCTTCCTATTCTGTAAGTAGAGGTTGTTCCAAGTTCATCCTTCCGATTGAAGGTGATTGGTATATGGATGTGTTTTATACTGTATGACTTATGACTTAATCTGTTTATATCTTTTTCTTTTTAGGGATTTATACTTTTTTTTTTTTTTTTTTTTTTTTTTTTTTTTTTTTTTTTTTTTTTTTTCGAAGTGTTTTTGGATTTTTGTGCAATTGACAGCCGAAAATTTCTCAACACCAAACCATTACAAAATGTTTCTGTTCAAACCAAAGATGTATTTCTAAAATACAAACTGGCTTTTTTTAAAATGCTTTCCTTAGAACGTGAATCATTTTTACGAAAGTTCCAAACGTCAGACCCACTTGGTCCATTCCTGTTCACAGATTTACAATGTCTCGTACTAAATATTATGGAAAGATTTCTTAAGTCCAGTAAAATGCCTACAACAACTAAGCTTTTTGTATTAGATTTACATGACAAAGACAATTTGCGTGATGTAAAAGGTATTAATCTTGGATTTCAAACAAAAAAAAATTCTCAAAGAAGTCACTTCGAATGAAAGTAATATCCTAAAATTCAAACTTGAATGCCAGACTGTGCTAATCAAAATGACAGAAAAGATATTAGAAAGATGTCATCTGAAGTACAAGCCTGTCTAAGGGCTCTCATCATTGGATCCTAGTATAATTTTTCATCAGCTAGAACAAGGGAAACAAAGATTTTCTTTATTGCTAGAGTCATTGTACACCAATAACCGAATCACAAATTCTGTTGCTGAGAAAGCAAAATCACAATACACTCTACTTTGCAGTGAATTAAAATTCAAAATATTTTTGGATGGTGATTGTCCTTCTAAGAGACTTGATGAGTTTTTTTCTTCTATAGTACCTTGGAATCAATGTTATGCGGAATTGTGGCAAATTATTAAATTAGGACTGATATTTTCCCATGGAAATGCGACAGTGGAAGAAGTGTTTTCTGTAAATAAAGCAATATTAGTGGAGAATCTGAAAGAACATACAGTGCACAATGCTATAAGATCTCATGAAAGTATTCATAAAGTTCCTATCACTCAAAAATGTTGACAAATGTAAGAGCTGCCCATAGGAGATATGAAGAACATCTCAAAGAGTCAAAACAGAACCAAAAAGAAGATAATAAAAAGGTTGAAAAAAGAAAATTATTCATACAGATCACTAAACTTGAAGAGCAGAGAAAGATGTTAAAACAAAGCTTTGACAGAAGACGCTATAAAATCAAATATTCAGATGCTTGAGAAGAAAAAGTTAACCTAAATCTCCCCATTTAGAACTTTTGTGATCACAGTGGACGTTATTCACCTAGGCTATTAATGTAAGCTTTAAATTTATTTTCTTTTTGTATAAATAAAACTGTTTACTTTTGGAAAAAATAAAAAGAAGTGCGTTGGACGGCTATGGAGAAGGTATAGGCTGATTACTAAAAAAAAAAATTTTTTTAAATTCATCCATGATGATGAACAATTTTTAAAGTAAATTTTCAATAATTTAGCAATAATGATTAATAGATATTTTATACGCCAAAAATAACGAACACGCTGGTCAGGGAAAATTTGCGGATTTGGTCAGGGATAGTCAGGGAAAGTCAGGGAATTCAAATTCAAAATTTCAGTGTGAACCCTGTGTTTAAACGACCGCGATTTCGTGCTAGGTTTACTTTTGTTTTTAATCAATTGGAATCAGCTGTTGTGATGGAGCACGTGGTTTTGGAATAAACAAATAAAAAAAATAACAAATGATTTATATTACAAATAATGGATCAACTATTTGTGATGGAGTTTATCCATTTGGAAGAAATTAGATTTAAAGCTGATTTTATTGAATGAAACATTCACCAATTCAGACACCAAGCCGCCATCTTGTTTGTTTACATTTTTCGTAAGAACGTGCTTAAATTCGGCAAGCACGGGAAATAGCAACTTTACAGAATTAAGGAAATTCCTTACGTTTGGTGAGCATTTCTTGCGATTTTTCGGTAAGTTTGACAAAAACGAACGCAAACTCGAGCATTTCTTATGTTTCGTAAGCACAAATAAAAACAAAACGGATATATATATATATATATATATATATATATATATATATAAGAGTATAAGTTATATATATATATATATATATATATATATATATATATATATATATATATATATATATATATATATATATATATATATATATATATATATATATATATATAATTTTTAAAATTATTTTATTTTTAATAAACGTGATGAATCTTAATGCGCGAGCAAGTCATGGATTGGGCACCGCCGCAGTGTAGAGAATAGTATGGTTTCATTAACCAGTGCTTCGATATATATATA
>JABUQX010019880.1:7500-15000 GCA_015478945.1 Trachelipus rathkii
TACTCTAGAATTGTTCAAGTACAAGTACTCTAGATACTACAAGTACTACAAGTACAAGTACAAGTACAAGTACATGGTATCAAGTACAAGTAACAAGTATAATTACTTTTATGAAAACTTGAATTATATATAAATACTATATATATATATAGTACTTATATATATATATATATATATATATATATATATATCATCATCATCATCATCATCATCAAAAACCGCTTATCTATATCTATAAAATGTTCGTTTTTCATCACTAATAGAAAATTAGTAGACGAAATAATGAAAGCAAGTCGAAAGAAAAGCCATCCTTACCACCTTCCATTTTATACCTTTTAGTGAGAACTCGTTGCAGCTCAGAAATACAGCCTAGAGCTTCAAGGGGACAGGACGGACCCCTCACTATTGGCATCTCGTCAATGTTGGGATTCATTCCTTCGCCCGGGTGGGCTACAACCATACATCCTCACAAAACTTCGCAATTCACGCCTGTTTATGCACACCTTTCTTTACTGGCCCTGCTGTAAACTCAGCATTTCCTCCTCCAGGCATTCCTTTCTGAATTAACCACCACTTTTTCTTCGTTTCCCTGCCGGTCGATTCACAAGCAGACACTGCAACCATAAATATGATCCGTTTTACCCAAAACCGACTAGCATTCATCATTTCGCCCATCGACCAACCATCTCACGTACTTTCAATTAATTCTCTCATTTATCCCTTTCATCACACGCACACTACTCTCTAATACGTTCGTTCCTCATTTTATCAATTCCTCTCACACCTAACATGCCCCTAAGATTGTCCATCTGAACACATTGAACTTTAGATCTATACCTCTTATTCCAAACCATATTCTCACTACCATACATAATACAGGTAATAAACTACCTCATGGTACTCTAAAGACTTTCCCTTTTAAATCACAACCAGATTTTATTTGCGCAGCCATCTCTACCATTCACAGCTTCTTCCTAACTAGACTCTGTATCATTCGTTCCCTTTTCTTCGTTCCCCTATATATGTATATATATATATATATATATATATATATATATATAGTTAATATATATATATATAATATATATATATTATATATATAATATTATATATATATATATATATATATATATATATATATATATAATATATATATATATCTATATATAATTTGTAATATATATATATATAATATATATATTATTATGGTATAATATATATATATAATAATATAATATATTTATATATATATTATTATATAGTATATATATATTAATATATATAATATATATATATATATATTATATATATTATATATCCTAACATATTTAAGTCAAGAAAACACTTGCTCCAGCTACTCACCCATCTAACATAACTTCACACCGAGGACTGTCCTTACTCACAACCATAAACTTACTCCTATCTACGGTCACTATTCACCTCTTTTTTACAACCATTTTACCGAAATCTCTTCTACCAATCCTCTTCAAACTCTCTTCACAGACTCGCCACCGAAATCAAATCATACTCACAATAATAGGTAAGGGAACACTTCCAATTTCCTTCCATTCTTCATCATTCTAAAGCCCATCCCTGCAACACCAATCTCTTATTCTTTCATAACCTTATCCTTATACAAATTGATAACCCAAGGAGACGTAACACATCCCTGCCTCACTCTATTATTAATATTACCAATCAGCTATTCTATTTCTTCTTACACACGCTTCACTATCGTCAAACATACTTTGATTCCATTCAGAAGCTTCCCCCACCAATACCATATATCACTAACACCTGGCATAGAGCTTCTATTAATCCTATCGTAAGCCTGTTGCATCCTATAAAACTTAAATACCAATTTATTCTTCTCCTCCCTCATTTCCCAATGATTTGTTTCAATGTAAAGATTTGATCCTCTACTACTTCTAAACGCACCTTGTTCTTCACCAATCAGTCCTTCAGCTACTCGACGCACTCTTTTCGACAAAACTATCAGGCATATATCTTCCCTACAACACTCAATAAACCTATTCCCCTATAATCCAACAGTTATCTTTGTCCGCCTTTATCCTTATATAAGGCACTATTATTGCTCTCCATGCACATATTCCTCGGAACTATAACCCCATAAACGCTTTGTTACACACCTTCCAAATCATCAATCAGCATCTCGCATATATATATATATATATATATATATATATATATATATATATATATATATATTAAAATATATCTTATATATATATAATATATATATATATATATATATATATATATAGAAAATATACAGAAAAAATCGCTAATATATATAAATTATAAAAAAAAAGCCTTAAAGAGAACTTGTAAATAATTTAGAAGAGTCGGTATTTTATCTAAAGTAAGATTTATTATTATTAATATATTAAAGCACAAATTTTCGTTTCTTGTTCGGAAACCTCATCAGGTGCAGTTCTTTGTAAGACTAAAGTTAAATTTAATATTAACAATAAAAATTTAAAAAGTAATTTATATTTTAGATTTAAGATTTTTATAGAAATTAGTGGAGTTCATAATGTTGTTAAGAGTGGGATTAATATTGAATTCGCCTTTTTGTCTATTGTAATTATTGGTGTTAAGGATGCAGTAGGATTCAAATAGTTTTCTTCTGTGTAAATCTTTTGAATGTATGATAGGAGTCATGTTGTTAATGTCTATAGTGTGGTTATGTGTGGAACGATGTAATGTAAGGGCAGAATATTGATTGTCATTGGTAAGGTCATGTTTGTGTTGGTACAGTCTACGCTTAAAATCATGAGTTTCGCCGATGTATAAGGAGTTGCAATGAAGGCAAGGAATTTTATAAACACATTGGGGTATGGTAGTGGGTCGATTTATGTTAGGTCTAAGAATAGCTTTGAGGGGTAGATTTCCTGAAGAGGTAAGATTGAAATTATTGGGTAAGATGTTTTTTAATTGTTTAAGAGGAATGTTAGGAATGGGTAAGAAAGGATTGTTTTTAGAGTGGTTGTGAGTGTGCGGTTGATAGAAGGATTTTTTTGCTAGTTTAAGTGCACGTTGTATAATGAAGTTCGGGTAGGAAAGTTTGTTAAAAATAGAGAAAAGGTAATCAAATTCGGATTGTAGGAAAGAGGGAGAGCATATTCTTAGAGCTCTGAGAAATAAGGAAGAAAGTGTTCCTATTTTTGTGTTGGTTGAATGGGATGAAAACCAATGTATGTAACTTGGGTTGTAAGTAGGTTTGCGGTAAACAGAGAATTGGAGGGTAGAGAGATTATTGGACCAGGTTATAAGAACATCAAGGAATGGTAGGGAATTATTTTTAGAAGTTTCAATAGTGAATTTAATGTTAGGGTTAATAGTGTTGAGGAAATCGAGAATGTTATGTGGGTTAATATTGGGAGGAATAGTATGGGTTCTCCCTTTCTCCTGTATTAAGTAATATTTTTATGGAACTCCTTGAAATTTATTACATTTTTCCTAACCCCATCATGACTAATGTTACTTGGTACAGATATGTAGATGATATTTTTGCATCTATTCCTCCCAATATTAACCCACATAACATTCTCGATTTCCTCAACACTATTAACCCTAACATTAAATTCACCATTGAAACTTCCAGAAATAATTCCCTACCATTCCTTGACGTTCTTACAACCTGGTCAAATAATCTCACTACTCTCCAATTCTCTGTTTACCGTAAACCTACTTACAACCCAAGTTACATACATTGGTTTTCGTCCCATTCAACCAACACAAAAATAGGAACACTTTCTTCCTTATTCCTCAGAGCTCTAAGAATATGCTCTCCCTCTTTCCTACAATCCGAATTTGATTACCTTTTCTCTATTTTTAACAAACTTTCCTACCCGAACTTCATTATACAACGTGCACTTAAACTAGCAAAAAAATCCTTCTATCAACCGCACACTCACAACCACTCTAAAAACAATCCTTTCTTACCCATTCCTAACATTCCTCTTAAACAATTAAAAAACATCTTACCCAATAATTTCAATCTTACCTCTTCAGGAAATCTACCCCTCAAAGCTATTCTTAGACCTAACATAAATCGACCCACTACCATACCCCAATGTGTTTATAAAATTCCTTGCCTTCATTGCAACTCCTTATACATCGGCGAAACTCATGATTTTAAGCGTAGACTGTACCAACACAAATATGACCTTACCAATGACAATCAATATTCTGCCCTTACATTACATCGTTCCACACATAACCACACTATAGACATTAACAACATGACTCCTATCATACATTCAAAAGATTTACACATAAGAAAACTATTTGAATCCTACTGCATCCTTAACACCAATAATTACAATAGACAAAAAGGCGAATTCAATATTAATCCCACTCTTAACAACATTATGAACTCCACTAATTTCTATAAAAATCTTAAATCTAAAATATAAATTACTTTTTAAATTTTTATTGTTAATATTAAATTTAACTTTAGTCTTACAAAGAACTGCACCTGATGAGGTTTCCGAACAAGAAACGAAAATTTGTGCTTTAATATATTAATAATAAAATCATACTTAGATACAATACCGCTCTTCTAAATTATACCAAGTTTTCTCTATAAAGCTTTCTTATTATAATATATATATATATCAATTACTATATATATATTATATATTTATATTAATCTCTAATATCTATATTTAACTACTCGTATATAATACATATATCTGCGAGCTGCGGGTCTGAGTATATTGGAATTTGGACGTTTGTATGTTAACCAGGCGTTATGGAGGGATTACTTAATTTCATGGATAGAGAGCCATATAGTATGTATTAATATATATAGGTAGTAGGGTAACGCTATATGTGGATTATATAGAGGGAATTTAGTTATATGATAGTGTTAATGGGAAAGATATATATATTCCTGTATATTATTGTTTTGAAGGTGCGTTATATGGTAGTATAGGAAGTAATTAATTAATATATATATAATGAGCCCTAATTGGACGTGTAAGAGGGAGAAGCAATTGTTATTAGTTATAAGTGAGTAGCTATGATGTACCTTTATTTAAGGTACAAGCTACTAATGAGCATAGGTGTTAGGATAATTAGGTATAGTAGGATGAAGTAGGTATATATTATAAGGAACTTTTAGAAGGGTATTAATATTTTATTATAGGGGGTAGTGAGGCGGTAGTACGGTAGTAGTTTAGCGTATTAGCGTATTAGTTGTATACATTAAAGTACCAGCTATTATAGTTTGAGTGATAAGGTGATGTGGTAGCTCTTAAGCGCTGATAGTAATATTAGGTAAAGAAAAGGGCTTAAATATATATATATTATATAGTATACGATATGGTTAGGATTCTGTAAGCGAATTTGTACTGTATACGGGTAAAGGTAAGATTAGATATATATACTATATATTAATATATTATATATATAATATATAATAGTATATAGTATATAGTATATATAGTATATATATAGTATAAGTATATAGTTTGTGTTTGTGTGTTTACTTACGGGCAGCATCTCTGAATCTTCCTCTCTTTCTAAAACTCCATCTTCTAGGCTCTCATCGACGCAATCATTTCTCTCAATATTCTCCACATCTTTCCACCTCTTCCTAGGTCTTCCCTTGCTCTTTTCTCCTATCTCCATTCCATCTCTTCGTTTGCCACTCTTCCCTCTGAAAACCTCTCCAGGTGTCCCACCCCTCCAATCTGGTCTGCATCCATCTTATTTCATAATGCGCTTCACTAACTTCCTCTCTATTCTTCGTTCTCTGTACTGTCTCTCTAGTCTTTCCATTATTTGCTCAAATGTACATCTCCGCAGACTGTATTTCTACTATTCCTCTCTTGTTGTCATATCTATAATTTTTTATTACTCATGTATTAGCTAAGCTTATAGTAAATAACTGTGTTATGCGCATACCTAACACTCAAATATCACGCCTTTAACTCCACACTGACTGTTCATTATATCTTTCAATATGGATAACACTGCTCTTTACTGCTCCCCATTACTGAGTCTATCATATTCAGCTGATCCTGTTGTACATTTCCTTCCCTTTTTTACAAATTTATCCACTCAATACTTACATTTATCCACTAATCTTTATCTTCAGTACCCTCCACCCTCTATCTCAACTCACTCTACTACCTTCAACTTTCTTACTTCTACTGACATATCCATGATATGTTTTTTCTGTTTATAGTCAAGCCGGCTCTCTCAGAACTGGTGCATCATATATCACTACCTCCTCTCAACTGTTCCACTCTCGCTCAGCACGCCAAGTTATCCCGTATAATAAAAAATATCACCGTCCAAAATCTCGTTATCTTCTCTCACCTTCTTATTCATTACATCAGATAAGTTAAAACAAAATTAAACGAACAACACGCTTCTTGTTTAACCTGTTCTCACCTCAAATCATTCTTATTCTGCATATCTGTTCTTACTTAATTTAAATTTATGTACAAAATCTCCCGGAGCTCCTCTCACTTTCTAATCTACTGCATATTCTCTCTCCAGCTTCTCCACAGTCTCTTCTTGGCACTGAGTCGAAGCTTCTTCAGATCTATGATAGCTATATATGCTGATTTGTTGAATTCCATACCTTTTCTGCGTAATTGCCTCAAAAGCGAACAAGAGATGAGTCTGCTTCGTTCTATCATATATAGTGCTGCTCTTCGCCCCAGTCCTGAATTCTCGCTATATACAACCTTTACTACATAAAGGATTCTCAGCGTTTTTTGCCAGATGGTTCAAACAAGGAAATTCCCTGTAGGGTAATTTTACACTCCTGTGCCACCTTTGCATTGATATATTTGGAACTATAAATTGCTTTCCGCATTCTTCTGGTCCTTCAACTCTCGTCATAACCTATTTTAAACAGTTAAAATTTCTTCTTTCATTTTCTCTCCTCCCTCTTTTATCAATTCTATGGGTATCCCATCTTCACCCAGTGCTACCGTTCTTCATCGCTTTCAGAGCCACCTCTAATTCTTCCATAGCTATCTGGCCTTCCTCGCTGCGAATTCTACTGTCTTCTACCATCATCTTCTCCCACCTCTCTACCCTGTTCATTTTCACATTAGCAGTTACAACTGGGAAGTGCTGCCATCACTCCTGTTTGTCCTTATTAGATTTCACCAAACTTCTTCATTATCCTTGGGGATTGGCGGGACACTTTACCTCTTTGATTATCTATATTTTTTGCCAATCTAAAATCTCTTCCTTTCCTGCCTTCCCTCTTCCATCATTTCTTCCGCCTCTCTCTCCGCCTCTTCTTTTACTCTTCTTTTTACTTCTCTCTGCAGCAATTTCCTTTCCTCCAACATACTGAGCTCTTGTTTGAGTACATTTCTAGCTTTTTCATTATCTTTTTTATCAAGGTTTTCCTCTTTATCTGCTCCTCCCCCAGGTCTTGCGGACACCACTTTCATCGTGTCTTTCCTTCATTCTCTTCCTATCTCATCTGCCAAACTCTCCCCT